>JAVQJD010099872.1:0-35336 GCA_036023655.1 Nannoperca australis
ACTATTTAAAACCGTTAATGGTTCCTTCCTCCTATACTTATCAATTGAGACACTCTATACAGCTTTTTATTCTGTTCCTGCAGTCTCAAGTCAACTGCTAAGAAAGCCTTTATGTTTAAAGCCCCCTCTGATTACAATAATCTACCTGTAAATATTAAATCCATATTATCATTCCACTTTTTAAAAAATACCCTGTCTTCTTATTAAAGGATCATGGATCCATGTACATAATACCTCTGTATTACTTAATGCTTTCACTGACACTAATACGTTTCTGTAATCTTTGAATGAATAATCAATTGTCATGCTCTTCTTGGAGTTTGATCTCCTGATTAAATTCCTGATATAATTAGATTTTTTTGTTTGTTGTTAGTTTGTTCTTGTCACATTTGGTATAATTTAATTAGCTTGTTAATATTATTTTTATTTAAATGTTTTGTCTAATTGTGCTTGTGTTGAATTATTGTTTTCAAGGACCCCCTTGAAAACAAGATAGCACATCTCAAGGGCTTGTTCCTAATACGGAATTTCCAACAATGATGCTTCTCTTGGCTGAAGGTTTTACACTTTTAAAGTCCAGCTGGGACTTTGACAGATTTTTTTGTTTCAAATAAAGGATTGTATTGAAGTGCTTTCATTTGTCAATATACTTGTCAAATGTAAAACCATTTATACAATATAGCTGTTGACGGGTTCATGTGTGTCTCCTGTACGTGCAGCTCACTCACCAGCAGCTCTTTAACCAGCTCTCTCACACTGGCTGCAGTCTCTGTTGATTGCTTCCCATTGGATGCCAGCTTGATCAATGTAGACAGGAAGTTCTTACATTTCTTCACATTCTCCATGGTCTCCTGTTAAAAACCATTCAAATTATGAATAAGGTCTCATTTGTGAATATCCTTGTTATAAATCGCAGCATGCTGTTCTTATACTGTAATTGTCTACTCCAGTATACACTAAGAGGAGTGAGCATGAACTCTACAGTACACTGTTACAATACATACAGACACCCAGCTCTATTTGATCCCTTTGGGCTTAGCACTCACTTTGCTCACTGTTACTGAGGTAACTGTGGTCCCAGCTGTTTGGCTGACGGTCCTGGGGGTCATTCCTGTTACTGCAGTCCCAACTGAGCTCTGGGAAGACAGACATCCCCATCACAACATGTTATTTAGGTTGCTAAACACATCTCAAAACCCACTTTTCAAGTCATCACAGCAGAGTGTGGGTTTTACAGCTGTTTCAAAGTTGATCAACTTCAGGTTTGTAAGAGGAAATGGATTCGCTTCTCCTGCACTGAATATCAGTTGGGTCCTCTTCCTCAAAAAGGAACTCCAGTGGCGTGACTTGATCATTATGTGATTTATGTGCTGATACACTTCAGTGTGTGTAGCACATAACATTTTAACACGTTCTCAGAGCAAGAGGTCTATATGAGCAAAATTGTCCAACCACCTCTGTCTGATCACTACCTTCTCGTGGCAACACCATCACGGTTGGCTACATAAAGGCCCACTTAGGTTGACTTTTTTACAATAACAAACCTTCATGTATCTTGCTGTCTTGTCTAGATCTCAATCTATAGCAAATCCAGGAAACAAGGTTCTATAAGTGTCTATAAGAGAGTTTGCACCCTGTTCGTTGTGTAAAAACCCACAAGATTCTTCTAGTGTCATGTCGACATATAAACTGGTAATATTATAGCATACCAATTCCAAACAGTGAATGAGGGACTTCGTATCATCCCTCAGTCTGCAGCATGGACACAAAACACTGTGCAAAAAGGGCAAATGAACACAATTAGAAAAGATTTGACACCAACAGGCAGGGTTACCTGAAGGAAAGGAGGTCTGTGAAGAGTGGTGGTGGCAGCGTGCGATGTTGGGGCTGGACTGCCCTGACGGATGATGGTGCTGGGAGCCACTTGTCTGCTGATGATGGTGTTTCCAGGTGCCTGAGAGAAGGCACAAAACGTGACATGAATAAATGCATCATTAAATAGCTATATGTGTTTTATTATTTTAAATAAATGAAGACTTCTAATACAGCAAAATAACATACAAGCACAGTACTTTCCATTTACCTACTGTACAAGTGAGCTATAATTTATCTAATGCTCTACTCAACAGGTGCTTCCTTTAGTTGTAGGCAGTAAGGTCAGCTGAACATAAGCTATAATTCTGACACGTGACAAAGTGAGACTTGTCAAAAAAAAAGCTCTCGTAGGGCAGACTGTGATCTTACCTGGCCAGGAGGCGTGTTTGTTGGTGTAGCATTCCGAGGTGCCATGCCTCCCTGTGCCTGGGCCTGCATCTGGGCCAGAGCCTGCTGAGGAATCATCAGCAGCTGTCCACTCTCACTGCGTACGAGCACCATCCCTGAACCAAGTCAGCAACATTAAGAGACAGCTTGAATAGAATTATACTACCACATGAAATCACTAGGGAGAAGTAGTGGCTAAACTGATGCTTTTCTAATCAAAGAGCCACTATCCACTAACCACCAGCATGTTGCAATTCTCACAAAATAGTCACTATAAATCATAACAAATCAATGGTTTAGAGTTATTGAAAGAATCTCACAGTAAGAGGACTGGTTATTTATATGTAATAGATGATCAACATTCAATAAGAATGTAATCATTCAATGTGGATTGTTACAATTACTGAGCAGAGGCAAATAAAAATGAAACAAAGTGTGGATATAAATGCCTGTGCACATACTGAGCTCACTCACCCGGGGGGAGCTGGATGTTATGTATACTTGGTTGTCCCAGGGAGGTATGGGGGAGCCTCGGGGCCAACATCTGAGGCGTCAGGGTTCGGATCCCGCCTGGACCGGCAGCTACAGTCGCCGGAATCCGGGGAGCGCTGACAGCGCCAGGAGTGACAGCCGGCTGCGGTGGTGACTGTATTATTGTTGTTGTGGGTGGCTCCGCCTTGATTATGTGCGACCCTGCGCTGAAAGACACCGAGTTGGGCGGCTGGCTATTGTTTACAAGCGGGGTTTGTATGGCAATGCCTGCCTGACCTGTTGTACTGGCAACCACGGCAGGGCTCGCATTATTGTTCCCATTCAAAGTTGTACCCGACCCCGCGGTTTGCATAGGTGGCCTGACGAGAGTCACGGTGGGTCCTGTTGTCTGACCGACAGGCTGAGCTGAAGCGACAACACTCTGTGAGTTCATGAGAGGCGTCTGAATTACACTGTTTGACATCGGGGGTATAATCGCACCAGCCAGCCCTTTTGACATCGCTGATCCACTGCTGACAGCTGTGACAGACATCGCAGTACTGCCGCTGTTATCAGTGCCACTTGTCGCTGTCGTCCCCCCGACAGGGGCAGCGCTTCCTGCTTTGTGAGAGTTCATAGTTTGGCTCCCATTGAAAGTCTGCAGTGAGTATGAGCCTACTTTCCCCTGGTGATTGGGGAGAGAAGTTACACCGTCACTAGCAAGTGTTTTGCCAGGGTCGTGTCCCGTTGTGGAGTCCGTGCTGGCCGTCGATGTATCCATGGTTGAACCATGGGGACCTCGTAATGATGAGACGCCCTGCACTTTAACTTGTTTAGAAGGAGCACAAACAATCTTGAATGTGATGGGGCAAGACTCTGACACATCTACTGTTTATCTCTGTCAGCTCCGGCGCTTGCTTTTCGTGTGTACTCGGAGAGACAAAGAGGAAAACAACATTAGTAGTTACAGCGTACCTGCTTCAGCAATCTTCTTGACCAAGTCCCAGCTGGACATTAGCTCGCGCTACCCCCTTGTCCCGGAACTATAGTAGCCATGTAATTACCGGCTGCCTCGTGCCTAGTACCCAGTGGTTGTTGTGACACAAGAACGACAGTTGTGACTCTACAGACTGTACAGGAGGACAAACTAACGCTTTATTCACCTCTGTGTGTGAAAAAGGATCCTCCAGCGGACCAGGACCAACCGCCATCTTTACGCTCCTACGAGCTTGTGAGAAGTGAGGTACTTACCAACTGACATGCGCGTGCGCACAACAACTAAACGTCTCCGTGCGGGTATGTCGGCGAGCTGTGGTTGGCTGTTCCACATTCTAAAAGGCGGTACCAATGGCTTCAGCTGTCATTCCAGGGGACGCATGAGACGAAACAACATCGTATCGGACACGAAATGTTTTCATCAAATGTTACGTCGTCGCCGGCGTGTTTATGCTATCACGATAACTATTTCGTTTTCGAATTGCACCATGCGACTCTTGGTAGAATAATAACCTGGTTTACAAAAAGCTAACAAGCCAATTTTTAGAGTTTAATCACTCCCGATGCGCTGTGCAAGATGGCTGCAGTGTTTTGGCCAGCAAGTGAAGTTGCTGCTGTGAAGAGTCGTCTGAGGGCGCCCCACCCTCCTTTAGAGAGGAAATATAGTAGTGTACTGTCAGCAGTCATGGGATTTAGTGTGATAAACTCCCATGTGCGCTGACTTTTAGATAATGGCACAATGCAGACAGTGTTTACTTTTGCTTACATTTATGGTTAAATAAACATGTATGTGGTTTATTCAGTAGTTACACATTTACAGTATATAGGCTAAGACGTAAAATGTGTAGACCCCATAACTACAATAAAGTATAGTTTATATAGTTTTTATATATGAGCTGCATCCTAATCGTCAAGCACAGCAGTGAGGAACATTGCACGTGAAATTTCTTAAAGATTGTCTCTATGGAATTAATTTTTCTATTTTCTCTTAATTTGGGGTAATAAATACAACTTCTGCAGTCCGGGCCATGTGTTTGCTAAAATAGAAACTAACCCTGTTACACACGCAGGTGGCCCAGCAGCAAAGAGGTGCGTCATTTGCAATCTTAGAAAGTGCACAGGTGCGCGCTAATTGTGCTGATTAGTTCCCGTCTGATGTGGGCTTTGGTTTAATGCTCGGTCATTTAGCCGCTGCGTTTCAATTTGGAAGCATATTTTCACTGCAAACATGAGTGCCGGAGGAGGAACCCCTTACATTGGCAGTAAAATAAGTTTGATATCCAAGGCGCAGATTCGATATGAGGGAATATTGTCCTCTGTCGACACTGATAGGTCCACGGTTGCTTTAGCCAAAGGTAGGTTGATGGGCCAAGGCAACACCTGTGTTTTTCTCTTTTTAGATACTTATCTCTGTTTAGTTGAGAACAAAGCATGCTGGAGGTGAGCAAAACCTAACTTTCTCTCCAGATAACTGCTTTAATTTCCAACAGTTCAATCATATGGGACAGAGGGCCGGCACACGGATAGACCAGTACCACCCAAAGATGAAGTTTATGAATACATCATCTTCAGAGGGAGCGACATTAAAGACATCACTGTGTCTGAACCACCAAAACCACACCATGGACTGCCTCGAGACCCTGCTATTGTACAGGTGTGTGGCTCATGGAGATTTGGCTGATTTCTTTAAGTTTTTGCATTTGGTATTAATCAAAACACTATCAACTAATAAAACAAGTTCCTTTTGTCTTAATTTATGATTTAAGTCATCCCTTGGTAGCTCCTCTGCTGCCTATCACCCACGCTGGAGTCCGTACAGAGACATGATGCCCACCTACAACCAGCTGGCTGCTAGTTCTCTACTCAACCAGCAGTACAATGCAGCACTGGGCCTAGGTACAGTTGGTGAACTTTTGGACACAGCAGGTGTCTCAGAAATGTCTTCTCCAGTGCTATGGAATGTCTGTGGCTGTTTCTGAAGTGTCTGCAAATGGTCAAGCCCTGCCATGTTTGTTCTTGGTCCCTCAGTACCAGGACTTCACGGCCTCCCAGCCAGAAGAGCTCCTGTGGTCGAGCAGGCTGTCCAGACTGTGCCGTTGGTCGCTGCTGCCCAGAAAAGGGGGAAGCCTTCAACCCAGCCCCAGGGACGGCAGCCTGTTCGTCCAACCCAGCGCTCTGGCCGGGGTGGTTCCCAGGTTCAGAAGGAGAATGTACTAACGAGTAAGCAAAGTTAACAGTGGCTCATGACACAAGGGAAGTTGCTTGTTTTCTTTAATCCAGCAGCTCAAATAAGAATCTGTAAACATTTAATTTGATTAGGTCGTACACCACCTCAGCCAACTGCAACAAAGATTCAAGGCCAAGGCACGGAGAACCAGAAACAAAGGCAAAAACAAGGTATTGAATTAAAAATGAACTGAGCTATCTGACTGCTTCTGTTAACATATGAAGGGGCTCATTTGTCTCTAAGCTGCTATATCATTCCTTCTGGTGGCCATCAAACTGAATTTCCCCCCAGGGATTAATCTTTAATAAAAGTAAATATCAAGACCAGATAAACCTCATCTAAATGGTTACTAAACCAGTTTTCTTTTAGTGTCATGTTTGTCTGAACTTTTTCTGGTGCTCACTTGCAGGCAATCGCAGGTCCAGGAATCGAAGCAGAGGCCAACTTCTTGTGAAAAACTCAAAAGCCACAACCTTGCAGTTCGAGTCAGATTTTGATTTTGAAACTGCAAATGCTCAGTTTAAAGATGATCTCACGAAGGAAGTTGTAGGTATGTTTATTTCCAAGAATGTCTGTTCAGTTTCAGTGGACGCACTATAAAGCAATTTTAAGGTGTCTTTCTTTTTGGGAATTGCTGCAGTTGAAAAAGTGGATTCTGGAGAGGGCCAGGGAATGCAGGAAGAGGAAACTCTCGGAGAGAAGTACTACGACAAAGCCAAATGCTTCTTTGACAACGTCTCCTCGGACCTCAAGCCCAGGTGATAATTTACACCTAGTCTTTGTTACCTCAGGTGTTTGTCATGCTCTACAATATATTTTTACTTTGTGCATCCTCAGGAGAACCACTTGGGCGGAGGAGAAAAAGTTGAACATGGAGACATTTGGAGTCCCTGGTCGCTTCCTGAGAGGCAGAGGATTCAGGGGGCAGAGCTCCGCTGAGCAGCGACCCCTCCCTAAAATTGGTAGTGGGAGGGTGTGAAAACTTTTGTTTTTGTTAACATTTTCTGTAAATATTGTAGTTTTCTACTTAAAGTACCTCCCTTTTTTCCCCCCATTTGAAGCAAAGATGGTTATTTTTTTTCTTTATCCCAAATATGCATTAGAGAATTTGAATATTCATATTATATAAAATGGGAGAGCGATTTCTTTTAATTGAGCAGCTGTATGCTAAAAGCTAATGTATTCATTGGTAGTTCGGTAAAATGCAATTTGGAATTGTTTTTTGAACAGACCTGCAGGCATGTAATTGTTTTTGGGTTGTTTTTTTGTTTTTTTTGGCTGAATGTTTGATTGTCTACTTGGCTTTTTTCCCTTTGTAAAATGAAAACTGTGGAGGACTGAAACAGTTGCTATTAAATAAGTTATGATTAACAGACTGGCTTTCATCTCTGGTGAATTAATCATTGAAGAGAAACTTAACCGTATCCAAAGTTTTATTACAAAGCTTTGTGAATCCATAAACCTTACCAACTCCGCTGATGCAGTCAATGTTTGCTTTCCCCCTCAAGACTAAGAATATGTTGCAAACACATGATTAGTTTTCCGTGTGTGGTGGCATGCAAAGAGAAGCCAGTTGGTTGAACTTGGGGCCCAAGTCTATAAGTGCATTCTGGAATAAATCATCATCAGGAATGCTGATGTTCTCCAATTCCAACAGGGTGTTTGAGTCCCCCTCCTCTGCGTAGAGGTGAGGCTGATCTTCCTCTGTCTCCTGAAGAGAGGAGAGCTTCTGCAAAAGTCAAGGAGGAATTATTTATTGCTGTAAGCATTAATGGTTTCTTATGCAGCAGAGTAGACATGATACTGCAAGTGCTCTACCAACCCAATGAAGCAGGAATAGAGCTGCATCTGATACATGGCTCGAGTTCCCTTTGTAGAGGTAGTTCATTACATTCACGTCCTCAATCTGTACAGAGTTCACATAAAGATTACCTTTCTTCAGCCACTGCCTCAAAGTAACAATTGGCTCAAACCAAACAGCTACTCTACCTGGTGGGTATTGTGGTGGTAGCCATCAGTTATTAGAGAATCCCAGGTCGTCTAAGATTATAGGAAAGAGTGATTGAAACGGGAGCAAAGACATAAATTAATATTCGAATGCGCAGTTGCGACTGGTTACCTGGTTCCAGTTCTCACTGAATAGGTTGGAAAGCTTCTCCCTTCTGTAATCTCCGAAGGGTTTGTAGATGATATTTTGCTCCCTATTCTGTTGAACAGAATGACAGGAGTTAAAGTACAGTAGGTCAGCACAACACAATCTAAGTTTTACAAGTGAGTTCATCACCAAAGTATGTGTGAGAAAACCTGTAAAAGACCAATGTGGTGCTTCATGTATGCAGTTTTAAAAGTAAAACAAGTTTGTCCGTATCATTTCCAACCGTACCCACCTTCGCTGAAACCTTTCTCTGTTGCATTCTATCAAGCAGACAATTAGATGAGTCACGTGACACTGCTAGGACACTGTCAGGTATCTTGAAAATAAAAACAACCTGTTACTGATGTTTGCACGAATAGAAATCTCGAAAAGTATAATGGTATCACTGGTTTGTTTGCAAGTGTTTCTAAGCAGTGACCTTGCAGTCTGTTCCTGGTTTCTCAATGTTTGATGGCAGGAGGGTTTCTCCAGAGTAATCACCGTCCTGCAAAGTAGCAAACTCTTTTTTGCAGGAGAAGACGACTGCAATTAGCAGCAGAACTGTCAGCGAGACAAAGATGACATCAGAATTGTAACAATACATATTGTTGGTACATAGTTATTGATACTGACTAAAGGCAATGGTTCCGTTTCTTACACAGGAGTAAAAACAGTGCGGCAAACACTATGCATATGGTTCCGGAGGCAGCTTTTGTGGCAGTGAGCCGGTGGTTTTGGCAGTTGGGTGTCACAGAGCATTCACACACGGTCACACTGAGGTTGTAAACCCCAAACTCTCCCTGCATGTCAGAGATCTTCAGATTAATTGTGTGTGGGCCAACATACACACTGGGCTCCTTCACCAGGCCAGCTGTGTACCCTGTGAGAAATACAAATAAATAAATATAAATAAATATTTTGTTTTTTGTTTGCTGTAATATTTCACTCTATAGCATAGCTGTCAGAGCTTGTTATACCCATAAGCAAGTATATACTATGTATAATATGTAATATAATATAGTATATAAGTAGTTATAAATATAAGTTGTAAATATCTTTTATAAATAATTATGACAACAAAATTAAATTTAAAAAACGTTTGCAGTTGTATTAGAAATTAGAAGTCAAACAATATTCATGATGAAGACGCAAATTGAAATTATTCTCTTCATAAAGCTATTTTTGGTCGTGCCGTATCTTTTCTACATTCAGACATCTTACACACAAAGACAGGTGAGATTCAGCCATTTCCAATGAGAACATCACACTAAAATATGCATCAAACTTTAACCAGATTGAGCAAAAGGCCCTGAGTAGGACCATCCACAGGGTTGTTGAAGGCTAGGTCCCACTTTAGTCTTTGCATGCTTATTTGTACATTATGTGTGCTTAAACTTATATTTACAATACACAAGTTGGTTCAATGACATGTTAAGTGGCAACATGTCACAGGGGGCCCCCAAATCAAGGGGCCGGCCCCCAAAAGTCTGGGTATAGCTGTTCCTACCAGATGAGGGACTCAGTTTCCATTTTCCATTGACGTCTCCAAGGAGTTCAAATATGAAAGGCCCTCCGAACGGATGTTCATCCAAGTCAAAGGCTGTGATGTTGGAGGTGGTGGGGCCATCAGACGCACACACATACACATTGTCCACTGTCAGCTTTGGCACGTTGTCATTCTGGTCACTCACATAGATGTTCAGCGTGGCTGTGCCTGTCAGAGGTGGATTACCTGTCCAACACAGAAAAACAAATGTCACAAAGCATTCAAGATTTAATTGAAATCTTCACTTGATATAAAACGTTCAATATCTGGTGTGTGTCCATGCCAACCGGGAACAGCTCTGAGTTTTACCATCATCCACTGCATGAAGCAAGATGGTGTAGACGCTGTTAACAACATGAGGAGATTCTCTGTCGGGTGTCTTGGCAGTTGTGATGTCCCCTGTGTGGGGATCCACCGCCAGCCAGCTGGCAGGATCATTTCCCATCCTGTACCTGTGGACAAACACTATTTGCTTTAGTGTAGGAGGTCCCAGATAAGAGCTCCAACATATCAGAATAAAGATCCCACTTACACAAAATCTCTTGAGTGACTGGAGTCGGGATCGAAGGCAGTCACTTTCTCTACCCAGGTTCCAATGGGTGCGTTCTCCTCCAGCTTGGCCTCTTTGACAGTCACTTTGAACACTGGGGGGTCATTAATATCCTCAACTTCAATAATGACTCTTACAGAGGAGGGCTGACCTGCACCAGGATCATCACCTTTACTGGTGTCAACTTTCCAGAGACCTGAGGACGTCCTCTCCTTAACTTTACACGAGAAATATGGGGCCTCATTTTGCACTGAGATGGACAGCTCCCTCTGTGCTCCCTCCTCAAAGTCTAAAGGCTGAAATTACACAGTCGCTACGTTAGCTACGTTTATTTATTACACATCTTTGAATAGTTTTTCTTTTACATTGATAAATACACTTTGAGGAAACATAATCCCTGTATGTGTTGTTCTAGATTTGCTATTTTCATTACAGGTTTACAGGTGTTTTTGTGTGCAGTAATTACATGTCACCCTAGAGGAGGGTGTCACTGCAATGCAAAGCATGCAGTGAAAAAGCACTTACCTTTACTACCATCAGGATTCCATCATTGGTGTCTGGGTCTGTCACTATCTTAAAGTGCTCTCCCTCGTCATTCTGTACAGTGTATTTGACTCTCCATGCCGGGCTGTGTGGAGTGTCTTTGTCTGTAACATGCAGCCGCAGAGGAGAGGTCCCCGTCTCGTCTTCTTTTACTTTGCCAGAGCCCTATTGAATGAACCCAGGGTGAAGAAATCTGGTAATAGTGCTTCCTATAGCTGCTTTCCCTCCCTATGTTTTCATATTTGTTTGAGCATTGTTTTTGTTTATTTTCTTATTTGGTTTTTGTTTAATTTAAGTGCAAAATTAACTGGATAAACTCTGGCTTAGTTTGGGATTTTAAACTGAAAATGTCAAAACTCTGTTGTATATATTCCTTGCAGTTGCAACATTGTAGTTTTCTTGTGATGTAATTTAATATTTTAGATTCCCTGCAAAAACAAAGATGCTTTCCACAAGAGAAGATACAAACAAATTAAAAGAAGGGTATGAAATGGGGGGAAAATATGTATATATTTATATATACTGAAATCACAGAGAAAAGCATTTACACAAAAAATGCATTCACTTATTAAACCATTTCTCAGGCCTATAAAATGAATCTGAGTAATGAATACATTTATGTAAAGCCATTATGTAACTCTAACTTTCTGCAAATTGACTTCACCATTACTCTGCTTTTTGTTTGTTTACTTACTTGTTTTGGTTTCATTCATGTAGCTGCATTCATTTTTTTAATGATAATTAGTTAATATTAAGTTAATTATTAATAATAATTCCTTTGGACATTTAAAATAGACACACTTTTTTTAAACAACTTGGTAGTGACAATTTGATAACTTCCTACATTTCCTTGTCTTTTCCTACAGTTCCTATAGTAAAGCAACAGAACAGAAAAACACTACCCAATTATACCCATGATTGTAAAATTGATTGTAGAAGAGTAAGTCATATTTTCAAATGGCACCAGCAATTTGTCACGTCTAACTGACCAAAATTGTACATCAGGACTATAGATTAAAGGTGTCATTACTGCACATATGTGTAAAAGCATGAAAAAGTGTGCAGTCTGCAGAAATCATGGTGGGAATGTGTTGACAAAGTCGAGTGCCTACTGTTTGTCCAGTGATTGTAGGGAGGTGGTCGTTGCTGTCCTGGACATGAATGACAACAGTGGTTGAACTGGACAGACTGACTATTTCACCGTGGTCCTTGGCCTCCACCAGCACTCTAAACATTTCCGCCACCTTAATTCATACAAGCAAATAAAGACGGTTAGATGAATAGTTTTCCTTACACATTGATAAGTGTATCTTGAATCCATTTCCTTGAAAATAACTAAGAGACACAAACACTTGTGTTTGTCGGGGAGGAGAATAAAACTTACTCTTTATTGCAAATATTGGGCTAGATTGAAATAATAAATAATCACATGACACTTAAACAGAAATTACTCTTGCCTCATGATCCAAACATCCTTTGAAGGAGATTGTTCCAGACTCATCAATGAAGAATTCAGTGTCTGGAGGGTTTGGAGACACAGATTTGATTTCATAGTGGAATGTTGAGTTTGGTGTCCCTCTCTGGTCTCTGTCATAGGCCACAACTGTCAACAGATGGGAGCCTGTTGGGAAATGACAAAACTCTTTAGGCTGTTCAAAAACAAACAAAGGAGAGTGCTTAATAGACATTGTAGGTAACAAAAAGGTTTTTAATAACATGACATAGGTTGTTATATACCTTGCACATTTTCCTCATCAACGCTGATTTCATATACATCCCTCTGAAAGCGCGGCGGGTTGTCATTGATGTCCCTTATGGAAATCTCAACTCCTAATTTAGTATCGATTGATAAATCTGTCTTTCTGGCTTTCATTTTCAGCTACAGGTTGAAAGATATGTCCCAAAGTTAGTCACAATACAAAGAAAAAAGATGATGTTTGGTGAAGTTATTAGGTTCTGAAGGAGTCTAACCTTAAGCATTGTATTCTCCTCATAATCCAAAGCTTTGTGGACATACACAGTGCCAGACTCTTTATGAATGGAGATGACTCCCTTTGGCTCCTCATCCACTCCTTGCCCAAAGAGATCAAAGTATACTCGATAGTCCCGCTCAATGTTTATCTACAACACAACACAAAACCCTTTTCAGTCATCTTTGGGGAGCCAGAGACTAGTAATACATTTTCATGAAATAAACATGATCTACTTTTAAGTATAAAGATTGAAGAAAAGGATTGCAGGTGTCAAAATAAAGCTCATTACACACAGATAAAGACAACTAATTAAATAATTGATTGTCTTAAGAGCTTTGCACATAAATGGTAATGTTTGGTAACTGTATTTATTATAATCAATAGATGTATTAATTGATGAAATGTTGTATCTGAGAATGAATGCATAGCCTTTACTGATGAAACAATCTATTTAAGTCTGACTAGTTTTCTTTTTACTCAGTGGTTTTCTCACCTTGCCCAGCACATAGGGGAAGGGCCCTGGATGTCCCTCCTCAATTGTGAAAGAGTCAATTATCCAAGACCTTCTGTGACGGCTCAGCAGCTCTGAACATGTTGCACTTGACAAATAATACATCTGAAAGACCAACAGCCAACCAAACCTGAAGTGCACCATCTTTTCAATGAGAGTCATACTATGCAAAGCAGGAGTGTTTGTTTAAAGTGATAGGTGGGAGTTCATAATTTATGTCATGGGCATAAAGCTGTTTAAGACTCATTTAACTGCATAGCTGGTGAACCAGTTCCTATGAAGTGTACACACAGGCACGTCCACAGAAACAAAAGTATAACTGTGAGATACTGGACTTTGCACTTTATGTTGTGTTACTTTAAGACCATTCAGAATATTTTTTAGATATTTTATGTACGCATTAGAGGTGAATTCTACACCAGTAACTGCTGACTAATCGAAACATTTCTGTGGGAAGACAATAACCTACACTGAAACATGGACTTTAAAATATGTCCATACACTAACAGACCAGCAGGGTGCAGGAAAATTATAGTAACTGAAAATAATAGTATTCATTTTAGATTAAAGTCATTTCAGAAAGATTTAAAGTCGTGTTGCTACATACCAGGAGGAGAAAGCAGTGCATGATGCTTGTTCAGTGTCCAACTCAGAGTGTTCGAGGAGTGGCTTTCTTGAGAAGACAAGACCCTGCCTTCTCTGCTTTACACACCCACACACGTGAATATAATAATCAAAGGTTAAAATGTGCTTGTGCTTGTGTGTGTGTGTGTGTGTGCACGCATGCGTACGTGCAGTTTACTCAACCAACATTCAATCAATAACCTTCAGTACGTCACTGTTTGCTCATGAGGTTTTCTTAAGAAATAAGAAGCACTTCCTTATGGGAAATAATGAGTATTTGCTAAACAATCATTTGAATGCTGCTCTGCAGGTTCTGGTTGTAGATCCTCACGCCTACCCTGAGGCATCATTTTTAATTGCTGTCTGCAAGCAGCTAAACCTTTGTTTTCACTCATCACCTGTGAGTTTTGTTTATTTTTAGAAACACATGAATAAATGCTCCCCTCTACCTTTATTGTTAAAACAAAGACATCTTGTGAGAGATTCATTTAAAAATTCGAGCAAAAAAAAAATAATTAGATTTGCATTGGCTCGGCAGGACAACAGTACATTCAATAATCTGAAGCCAAATTGACCGTAAGTCATATTTCCTCCAATTACGTTTTTTTCCAGTCACTGCTTTATTGTCCCAGGGTTGTGTTAATACTGTACAAAATTCATCATTCATCAATTAGAGATCTTGTGTATTCAGAAACAGGGGAGCAAATTTTGTCCTTCAAACCATGCCAAAACAAGAATCAAAGAATTAATAGGAAATCTCAATTTTTACAGTTTATAGTCCCCCACATCCAAACCACACACAGAACCAACCTACACCTCAAAAATCTAAGGATTTGTGGAAGACAGTCACAGCTGGCATCCCAAAGTCCACTCTTCGCAAGGTGTAATCTACCGTGCTGCAGGTGGAGATCTTTTGTGGATTTTGTGCATCCTACGAAGACGATGATGAAGTCTTGACTGTGCTGATGTGTGTTTCCTCATAGTCTGACCTGACAACAGGGGTTTTACCTCCATTGGCATTAATGGTCTGGCTGTCAGAGGAGGAGTTTGATGATGTCGAGGACATGCGGGACTTGGCGTCAAGATCTTCAAGGACATGTCGAAAGAGTCCATTACTGATGACTTCCTCATTATTGTTGTTTCCTTGGACTGTAAATCACATTTAGAAGTATTGTTAGGGAGGCAATCTCGCTGCATGACTTGTAATATCTGTTCTATTTCTGGTTTCCATACCTGGCAGCGGGGAAGTCAACACCCCCTCTTCTCCCCCAGAGCTGAAGAATACATCAAAAGCCTCCTGGTCAGAGATGTCAATCAGCTCCATCTGGTCCAGCAAGTCCACGTTCACCTCCATGGATGAGATGCTGCCAATTGGAGCTGCAGGTGAGGGGAAGTAATGAAATGACATGCGTCTGTAGCCTATATGAACGTGCATTTGCATGTATATTTGTATGACTTTGACCATATTTTGATAGAACAGTGCGACCATTCATATCAACTCACGCCTCCTATAGTCTCGGATACAAAGGTGCGCCGAGGACAGGTAGGCGTCCACATCATGCTGGAAGACCTCCTCGAAGAAACGCTGTCTCTCTCTCAACTTGAGCTGCTGTGCTGCGTCCACATCTGGCAACCTCTGGCCACGCTCGCTCTCCGCTGGCAATCACAACAGAAGAACAGGAAGTTAGATACCAGGAACGGTTTTATACCTGGATGCCAGAGGGCATGTAAGGCTGCATTCCAATCAAACATCACACAAGGAGATTTCATAGTACAGTTCCTTCACTCTGAAGGAAGTTGTGCTTGTAAGTGAAACTACCTGGTGTTTTATAATAAGACACATAGTTTGATACCTATTTCACAATCAGGTCAATTGTGGGTAGCCAGAAGGGGGAGACATTGAGCTGTGAGAGTCATGAGGTGGAATCCTTCTTTATGGATGCTGCTGAAATTGTGAATTGAAATTTAACATTGCAAGGAGATGTAATAAAAAGCTTTTATCAGGTCACAAATTAGACAAACTTTCCAAACATCCACGCTGTACTAACCTGCACATTTACTAAATCAGCACTGCTCCAAATATTGACTTGAAAAAGCAAGCAGTCAGGTCCTTTACTAAGCTAATCTTGTTTGAGATACCATGCGATCCCATTTTCCCCCTCATCAGCATCATTGTAATAAAGCTGAGTGCAAGTCCAATGTGTGCAAGTGGAGGGGTAAACTGCAGCAGTGTGACACTGCAAGAGGAATGAGGACAGGAGAAATGCTGGACTCAGAAAACACTGTAAATGACTAAATGCGTCATTGATAAGGAAACAGCACTTGAACTGAGAGTTGAGACCAAAACCATTTCCTACAATATCTGTAAATATATAAAAAAAACATATAGAAGTAGATTAAAAATACAAAATACCAAATGAGTAAAAGTACATTCTGCAGTTATATTAAAGCAAACAATTGGTTAAGGTAAATTTTATTGAAAAGATATGTTGAATCTTTTATGTTACAGTGTTTTGTTATAACGTGCTTTCACATTCTGTTTCCCATTCTACTTTGAATCCATATGTTGCACAATCATTAGAGTAGTGTCTGAGATCTGAGGAGCTTTTACAATCTGTAGGTAGGAATTGAGCTAATTGGATGAGGCTTTCAAGTCATGTCTTAACTGGGAATGATGTGAAGATTATCTAGCCTGTTGAGAGCAGCAGCCACAGCAGCTCTATAAATACACCACTACGTGATGGAGAATAGAAAGACATTCAGCTCAGGATGTTTACAATACCAGGAAAGGAAAAGATTACAGTTCTCTGGTTCTCTGTTGTCTCTGACAACATGGAGAGACTCCCTTTGACACAACCTTTCTTGTGATAAACTACAGCCATAGCTTAACTTAATAACTGCTGCAGTCAGGATAAAGCCACAGTGTAAATACAAAAAATGTAGATGTTGCTTAAAAGCAGCAACAGGTTTCCATCATCAGAGTGCTGCATCAGCTCAGTCCTCCCCATGAGTCGTGCCCAGGCACATGTTTTGGGTGACGGAAGGCCACGCGCCTGTCACTGCAGCTCTGCTCTGCCCTGTCTGACAGGCTGCCTCCTGGGTACAGCAACCTCACTAGCTGTGCAGTCAGACAGCTCTGGAGGGAGGAGAAAAAGAGGACAACTGAAACCCAGGGCTGGACCGGCTGACAGCACAGATGGGCATACAGTATGTCAACTGTATATCCTTTTAGTTCCTAAGTGAGCAGGAGATATCAACAAACACCCAGCTTCACATTTTCTCTTGAAGGGTACTTTCCAAAATGTTAGAGGACTTGCAAGAGTTACATTTTAAAAATGAATAAAGGTCAAAATTGTTGGAGCAGAGACTGATTTGTCTCACCTTTAGTCCCTGGTATGGGTCAAACTCTAGAAAATGGTGGATCCTATGATTCCCATAATGCAACTCAAATAATATCTTCCATTTGAGTCTTCCTGTCTGGTAAAATCTATCAAATGATACAGCCCTAGTTTACAACTGCATTACACATATATAACATCCAAGCCCAGGCTGACTATGGGAGGTCCCTCCAGAGCCAAAGAGTGCCCCTTTAATGACTCCTTGATTTTTTTTTTCTGAAAGCTTAAAAGAGTAAAAGTGTTGGACTCACGATGGACAGTTGACAAATTGATGCAGCAGAACCAGAGATATAATCTTTTTTTTCTTAATCCCAAAACCTGGTGCCTACATTACCCACACTGCAAGTCTGGTAAAATCACTTCAGATTCTTTTCATTTTCAAACTTACAGTCTTCTTTGCAATAGTACTCCCTAAAACCTGTAAACAGATGGTTGATGTGTAAAAGTGGCACACTTCCCCTTTAAGTAATTTCCATCACTGCTCTTTACCAACCAGAGACAGAAAATAGGTGTCACTACTAGTCCTAGTCACTAGTCCTGTGCAGGAGGTGATGTTAGTGACAGTGTAGCCATTCACAGTGTACAACTGTTCTTTGGCAGATGCAAAGAAAAGTGATACCCTGAGATAGCAGGCGAAAGTTGTTTAACTTGTGTCTTTGCAGCGTTCCTGTTTTTGTGTAAATGTATGACTATGTGAGTCTGTGATGCTCTCTTCTCCTTGCACTGTTACACAATCAGAAACACTATTGTCTACAGAGTCTTATGGAAGCAAAGGGAGCAGCACTGACAAAGCAAGATGTCAGCAACAATCAGGAGCTGCCTGTTTGACGTGTGTTTGGATGAAAAGAGCTCCTTGTTTAATGTGACCAGCCGTGGACATCATGTCAAACAAAACACTGGATTTGCACTGGATGGATGACTATCAATTCTTTTCTTTCAAAAGGAGAACAGGCAGGACTTAAATAGCTTGTTTGTGCAGCAACCGTACAAGAAAATCATGCTTTTCATTATAGGGTACAGGTTTATACAAATTGCTTCTCCCACTCGGTTACGCTGATTGATCACAGCATTGATTGTTTCTACTTAAAGGATGAGCCCTGTGGAGAGCTAAAGGTTAGCTACAGATGCATATCCTCGCATTGATTTTGCTTCCCTATCCAGATCTTTTTTCCATTGAATCACCTTGATCAATGCAGCTTCCCTGGCCTTGGACAATCCCTGTGACCTCTGATTAGTGCAGTCACTCACACAGGAAAATCCTCTGTGACAAGAAAAGTGTGGCCACAGTGTCCACTGTTGATGAGATCACATGGCTGGTCTGCTACAGCCCCGCCACAACACCAAAGTCTTGAGTTTCAGACCAAAAGATGGCTGAAGGGCCTGTGGTTGCTCAAGAGAGAAAGAACGGAGAGATAAACAACCTGCAGACTTAAGCTTGACCTGATATTCTTTTTTTTGTTTCATTCTTTCTCTCTCTCTCTATCTCTCTCTCTCTCTCTTTCTGTCTTTTTTTGTCTTTTTTGTCCCTCTTCTATATGTCTTCTTTTTGTATTGTTTTTTCTCTCTCTGGATTTCTTACTGTATGTCTTTGTGTTTGTTTTTCTCTTATTCTGTCTCATATCCCCCTCTTTCCTTCCTGTCTCCCCCTCTATCCTTTCTGCCCCTGTTTCTGTCTTTTCAATTTCGTTTTGTCTTCATTCTCAGTCTTTCTTTCTATTTTTCTTTTCTGCCTGGCTGCCTGTCTCTCTCTCTCTATCTCCCACTCCGTCCTTTCTGTCTCCCACTCTGTCCTTTTCTGTCTCCCTTCTGGTCTTTCTGTGTTCCCCCCTCCTTCCTTCCTCTGAGTGCTCAGGGACTTGAGAAAGAAAAGGTCATAGGTCAGGGCTCAAGACCAGCTGGACATGCAGAATGACTGGAACAGACAGAAAGATAGAGGGAGACAGTGGGCCGGATGTGTATGTGTGCCAATCCTCCTCCCCACATAAAGACAAACCCAAATCCTCCGCTCAGGGGGCAAAGAAAGAAAGAGTCCATTCAGAGCCGGACAAAAGCAGAGATGTAAGGGAACGGGACTGACTTGCACTTCTTAGACATGATGCTACTTACAGGAAATCATTTTGAGCGTAGCAGAGGGTGAAAACACCTAAACTCAGCCTTTAATTTGTTTAGTAAAGCTACATCCCTTACTAACCATGATATGTTTGTTAAATTCCCCCTGATCTACGGATTTTTTGCTTTTTTTTTGTTTAAATTAAATTTCCAGTAAACTGTGTCATGATAATACAGACTTCTTAGACCCAGACACAGCTGCCAGCAGATATAATGTGTCATGCCCACATGATGATACAGAGATGGCTCAATGCTCTACTGCCTTCAGTTTGATTATATCTTTATTTCTTAACAGAGTGCGTTTTCTAGTGTGAAAATCATAAATGCAAAGATTTAGGTCACTCTCTGTATCTACTTTGTATTCGTATGTCATGTGCCTCTTTCCACTGTCACATTTTCAAGGACGGTACCGTGAAACACCGGTTCAGAAGCAACAACTGCACACATAGGCGTAGGAACCGGGGGGGACGGGTGGGACGTGTCCCCCCCAAGATTGGAAAAAGGTGCATTTGTCCCACCCAAAAGTTATACCACCGGTGAGAGATGTGTCCCCCCCAATGTCAAACTCACTCCTACACCGTTGACTGCACAAATAGAAGGGGCTACACATTGATCTGGAGGCTAAATGAAGGGATAGACGGGCTCAGTGTCGCTGAGGCTGCCATTAGCCGATCACTGTGCTAAATGAAAATGTGAGCCTAGAGGCAGACTCTCCTGTGACGGGACAAAAGGAAGGTCAGGTCAGAACAGGGCAGAGAAGACTGCCTCTCCAGATGATCCAGTTGTTTTTGCACTTGTTGGTTGAAGGAGCAGCTCTGGCTGTAACCCCTCAATAAACTGCAGTTAAACGGAAACCCCAGTGGGAACCATCGTTTCCTCCTATGCTTTGATTACAGAACATTTCTATTTTTAGTACGGTAACATACAGAAAAATAAATACAGAAAGAAATCAAAGTCCTATAGTCCAAAGACATATATAAATAAAATGGTTATATTTGTACGAATCTTTAATTAAATTAAGACATTTATTTATTTTCCACTTAATTACCAAACTATATTTATATAATTATGCATTTCATCATTTATTTCAATTTTCATCTATTTATTATTCATGAATAAGTCATTTTTTGTCTTCCATATTTCAGTACTAGTGTACCTCTTCTTCTCCCTCTCTGTCTCTCTCATACACAGTCTGTGGTTGTGTGTTGGCATCTTCACCTGCTGGCACTAACCCAGCCGGCATCCCTGACTTCTGAACACCGGGATAGACCTTAAACCAAGATCCTTCACATAAGTATACCACACTGTAAAAATACACCATTACAAGCAAAATTGCATTTAAAATGTAACTTAATTACCTTGTTTGAGGTGGAGCATTTCTTTTTATATTTTGTATATGATTGCAATTAATTATTATTTTCATTATGGATGAATGTGCTGATTATTTTCTCCATTAATCAATTGATTATTAATAATAAATTAAAATAATTCAAAGTTAAAGCAGCCAATGTATAGTTGGGTAGTTTAATATATAACAAAACAGCATATTTTATAATCTCTTTCCGTAAGAAGTACAATATGTCCCTCTGAAAGGTAGTGGAGTAAAAGTAGAAAGTGACTTAAGAACAAAAGACTCACGATTGTACTTAGTTACACTGCTTAATTATACTCTACCACTAAACTCAGAGGGAACATTTGTTTGGGCTGAGGCCACTGTGAATAGACTAGTTGCCCTTTCCACCCAGACACTTTTTTGTTTGTCAGAGGGGAGATTTTATTTCACATGAACAGATTCCCAACTGCCGCTAGAGAGAGAGAGAGAGAGAGAGAGAGAGAGAGAGAGAGAGAGAGGCTAGAAACACAGAAAGGCAGCAAGACAAGTGAGGGAGGAAAGGTCGGGGAGGGCAGGGACACTTGCAGAAAGTCTTAACTGAGGAGGAGGAGGAGGAGGAGGAGGAGGAGGAGGAGGATGTCTTAAAAAATCTAGAGTATGATGGGAGAGAGGTTAGCCAAAAGTGAGTCAACGCAGTGGTGTGAACTGTAGAGATGGTGAGGACAGAGAAAAGGAATTCTGCACTGGCTCATTAGTTAAAGAGGATGTCTTGTTATTTTTACTGAGCGTCTCTTCCGTACCTTCCAGCTCAACAGTGACCCCAACAGCCCGCTGTCAACAGTCTACAGCTGCTCGTTAGTGGATCAGTCTCTTTGTTAGGGCTGTTACAGTAATTAATGGTGTCTCAGTGGTCATGATGCATAGTGGAGGGACTGGTTAGCTACATGTGGAAGATTTATTGTACTCTAGCAGCAACAGCGGATCTGCAAATATAACTGCATGTGATAAGTTATCACTAACATTAAAAAGATGATGCTGAGTGCTTGAACACATCCTGGTCAGCACTTCCTGAAAGCTCTCAGTAAAGTTAACCCTCCTGTTTTGCAGTTTTCTATTTTCTGGTAACTGCAGTTTCAGTTCCATTACATTGCTTGCTTGCATCTTTGTCTCATTCATCTGAACAGAAAAAAATGCTTTTAACTAAACAGATAGGTGGACACGCTTGTAAAATGGACCACAATATCTTTGCACTTTTATTTTTGGTTTCTCTCACTCCTCATTTTCTCTCCAAAACCCTGTCGTTTTCCGGGCTCCAGTTGCAAGGACAGTAAATTATTTATGGCAGCTGTTGATGTGTGTTTGTGTGTCTGTCTGGTCTATATTTCAGTGCGTGTGTGTGTGTATATTTTCTTATTAGCATTTTAGATCTGGCAGTTTCGTTGGGACAAAGCAGTGACCAGCACCATCATCCCAGTCCGTCTGCAGGACAACAATGACATCAGTGTTAACCCTCTCCTTCCTTGGGTTACACCCAGACTGACAATAGGACTGTTTGTAGGTCAGTGTCCTGTCCCACTGCCCTCCATAAGCCCACAAGTAGATTGTCATGAGATCAAAACAAGGCTTCAATAACTGATAAATTGTTCAACTATTAATGAACAGTAGAATAACATTATTAACAATTATTTAAGCAATCCAGCCAGCCAATAATAGTCAGATCTCTGCAAGGGCTATTGAATTACTGCATTAGTTAAGTATATCAGCCTTATATTAAAGTAAACAGTCTTAAGGTTGACTGAGCATCCTCTCTGGATGCCTTAACAAGAGAGCAAGGCAACTTTCTCCAGTAACCATAAAATGTGCAGACTTCTCTCATGGCAATCTCAATCTCTTCAACAGTCACGCCGCTCCCTGTTCTTCCTGAGAAAGTGGCACTGCCTCTCCACATATCTGTTAGGCAGGTTTAAAGCTCTTTTCACTTCAGCTGGGAGAGCTGTAGGAATGTGTGGTTAAACTCAACACAGTCTCTCTAAGACATTCCTCCTCTGTTTGTTGAGGCTGAAGCAGGCTGGCCTGCAGATGCTGTACTAGCTGTAGAAGACTTAACACAGTTTTATCAGGGGTTTCTGCAGCACTGACTGAAAGAAATGCCAGAAAGTTTGAATTATTACTTCATGTTATCACAATCACAAGAAAGATTACAGTATTTTATCCATATTACAGCTGAACTCTATTTTATCTCATCTTTTGTGTAACTGTAAGCTCCAAGAATAATTTTAACTTCATATGCCTTGGTTTTTTTATGTAATTATTAATTGATTATTATTGATCATTATTTATCTTTTTATTTCCTTTATCACATTTGGGGCACCATATTAATGTACTATAACTGCACAAGATTTTAGTTATTTTCAAAGATTTGGTTATTTTTATGTTATTGTTTTTTATTCTACTTTGATGGATTTTATTTTATTCTTCAGTGTGTTTTTACATTGATTTTAGGCTGCCAACTTTACACCTAGCCAGGGACTATGGATAAAACTAGCTTCCTGGCTAACTCTGGCATATTAACAGTAATGCTTATTAATATGATATACATTAATGGCCCTTGCACACCCTCACAGGTGTTTTCACTTACTGTCTAATTAGACCTCTGCTCTGGTTGCAATTGGGCAGAGTGGTACTGGAAATACATGAGGTCATCACATGTTATGAACCAACGAAAAAGTGTCCTGACAGAGGGCAGAGTGAGTCAAAACACCTTTTTGGTTGAACCATGGGCATAGAGCGTTAAAATGTTTACGAATAAACTTGCCTTGCCTTTCAATGTAATGCTCTATAGACCTAAAATCTGCTGAACTAGATTGGATTAGCTGAATATTTTTGCCACTTGACGGCAGCAGAACCAGTACTATTATCACTTTTAAATGTTGCTTATTTACATCCGGCAAATATTATCACAATATCATTCATTTGGAGTCGTGGTTCAAGGACCTGATGAATGAAAGTCCAACATTCACTCTTTCTTTGATCTGTGTTTGGTCTCCACCAACTACTGAGGGAAATATCTGGCTCTTTATCCATTTTTCACCAGCTAGTCACTCACTTTGTCTTTGTCTGGTGTTTGGTGCTGTGCAGATAGCATACAGTGGGGTTTTAGAGTTTTTTTGCTGAAAACAGCTGCGACTGAAAATGACTATGAATGTGAGAGTGAGAGTGGATTGAAACAGGAAAGTTACGTGTCATAACACCAAAAAAATTTGCTGAACATCAATAAAGAACTTAGGGTTAGTCAAGTTTAAATTCCCTATAAGTGATTCCTTTTTACTTATACATTGTCATTTGATTTTTGGTTGATTGACAATTCCCCCCAAAAAATTAAATAATAGGATTCCTCCTCCCAGCAATATCAACGCCTCAGTGAACAAACTCCAAAGCATTAACTGACCAAAGAGGTGAATTTGTGCTACATGGTTTACACATTTATAAGAGTGTTCACATGATAAATTGCTGTTGTCTTTCTGTGTAGGACTCTGAACACTCACTGTATGCCTGGAGGCGTTAGCTCAGTCTATACCCAGAGGATGCAGCTGAACAGTGAGCAGATGGATTTGTTAGAGAACTAATGAGAGGAGCTGGTCTATGTCCCTGGGGCTGCACAGCTTAGACTGTTGAATTGATGGGGATCTTATTCAGCCATCCATGCAGAGCTGTTTAGTATAATCACACACAAAACACTCATATATAATTAAGTTGAAGTGCTGATATACCACAGGTCTATCTTTATGACAGAATAATATGTGTATTTGCACCATGTGAGCATTTCTCACACTGGTAAGCAATGATCATGTTAGTCCCCCTGTTGTTACTGAAAGAGCATGACACAGTATTAAAACGTATTCACTTTCACCAACAGTGACTGAATTGCTGGAAATTGTAGTTTTTACACTAAACCCCAGAAAAAGTCCAACATTTTCATTTAGTATTCATCAGGCATATCTTTGAACACATTTGATCAGAAATCACTCCTGGTTCAACCCAACTCATGTCAATGTGGTCTCAAACAACAGTGGCACTGCTGTGTCTCTGGTGAAAGTTATTCATTTTATTGGTTAATGAGCCTGATAATCAGACTTTGTTTTAATTTCATTATTCAATCTGAAATTGGGTTTGTGTTGGCTGACACACACGTGTTTAAGTTTATACACTTTCTTCAGTGTTCAATTTAGTCACATTTGCAGCTCAGACAGTATAAGCTCCAATGTCGAGACAGCAGCATAGCATTGTCTGTATCCCTCAGAGTGTGATGAAGTCTTAAAGACACAGACAATACATGATATGGATTTTTGTAGTATGTCCAATGAGACTGGGCAGAGAATACATAGATAATTTAAGCAAATCCTTCTACACCCAATACCCTGCTGCCTGTGACCTGCTCTCATCAGCCGGCCAGTCCTTCACTCTGCAGAGCACCAATGTGCCAATCTCTGGCACATTCCCAAAATGATGAGCACGGGACAGAGCAGACTCCAGAGACCTCTTCTCTGGAGTAGCAGCCCTGATCCTTTTTAGCCTCATGAAATCACAAACTGATTTCACTGGGACTAATTCAATTTCAGGTCTGTGTGTCCTATCTGGGTTGGTGTGTCTGTGCAACAAGCCGCAGTCAGTAGTTCTGCAGGCACAATCCCATTAGAAATAAGAGATCTTTGTCTGGAGCTCTGCGGTGGACCCAATCTAAGCCTGCCTCAGAGTGTGTGTGAGTGTGTGTGTGTGTGTGTGTGTGTGTGTGTGTGTGTGTGTGTGTGTGTGTGTGTGGGAATGCATCCGTGTTCCTGTGCAAAGAGACTGTGACCTATTCACTTGGTATTAGTAGACATTGCTCAGGGTGATGATTCAACATTCCTGTCTGATTTTGGGCTTACACACTTGGACCAGTCACTCCAGGAAACACCAACACAACAACAGCTATTTAACACATGCCTGATTTGTCACACCGGGTTCTAGGTTAGATCTGACATACACAAACAAACACACAGCTTATGCCTTACAGTAATGGAGATTTCAGTGTCCACCTTAAATAATTCAAAAAAGTGTTCCTCTCTTACTTGACATTAATTTGACAGTGTAACACTGACATTCAATTTCATATAAAAAAGGATTTCTGACTTGTTAAAAGGTGATACATAGAACGGAAAAGGTAAACAAACAGTGGGAAAGGTGGGTTTTATCTACGTACATACATCCCTGTACATCACAGGCACAAAATACTGAGTTCATTGTACCTTGAGGTCCTGTTTCTTTGCCTTAAATGTTCAATCTGTGTGTGCGCTGTACTTCTGATGACCAAATATGGAGAATCATTTTCTCCTCTCTTATGTCCTGCTCTATATCTAAAAATAAAAGCTGTGTTAATAGAGTAAACTTGTGGCTAAATCTCAAAATATCGACCGAATCTAAAAGATGAGTTTCTGCAAAATGTTTAGAAGTTTTAAAAAATGACTCACAGGGTAGGCGTTTGTTGTGAAAGTTGGCTGATGAGGAGCTCATGTTGTTGCTGGAGGGCCGTAGGAAATGAGAGGTAATCAATCAGAGAGGATCAGTGTGTGATGGCCAGTCTGCCCTGTGAGAGTTCATCAGAGAGGCTGCCGATCATCTCCCACCTCCTGCTCATTGGAAGTGCTCCAAAGTGACTGATGCCGACTGCCACTCTGCCTACAGCTCTCCTTCCTAGCTTCACGGCTTCCCCTCTGTGGCCACTTGATGATGCGAGAACAAATTAGTAGCTATGTGGAGCCGACCAGCTGACCAATGACAGGGAGGAGGGAGGAGCCAAGGGAGACCGAGAAAGGGATTGGGAAGAGAGAAGGAGCGATTATATGTAATGGAGTGGAACATACCAAGGAGAGACAGACACATGCCTTTGTTATTTTTGTCTTCTTACACCCTCTCCCTTCCCCCCCTTCCCTTCCTCCCTATCTGTCTCTTGTTCCCTGTCTTGTTGCAGGTTTAAAACCTCTCTTGTGTGTCACCTTCAGGGTCGAGTGGTGTCAAGAAATGTTACATTAACAGACAGCAAATATCCCTTTAATTATTGAATTGTTATATTTTATACCTGTTGTTATAACAATTGGAATAACATTGACGGTACTGAACAATGTAAAGACCTTTTCAGGTTCCTTCTTCACAAAGAACATTTTGTTACATACTTAAATAATATGTTCTGAATCAGAAATTAATATCAAAAATAACTAGCTGTCTCGTCTCAACATAGATTTCCCATCCAGAAATGAATATCAATTTGTGTTTTTAGAAAATCCTACAGAAATAATAATTTCACACGAGGGCTTAAACACTTAAAATGCCAAACAACCTGTCTGGGCAGCTTTTCTCTGTTTTACATTATTGTTAATTACGTATCTTTGACTTTCAGACAATTGAATACATTTATAGACGTTACCTTATGCTTTGGGAAATGTTTCACATTCTCTGACATTTTACAGACTGAACAAAATTTGCAAATTAAACTATAATGAAACTAATGATTCTTGTTCCAGTTACTTACAGCAGAAATGATTTCTTTATGATTCTCTAAACAGTGCAGACATTGATTTGAATCAGTCACTCATGTTGGATTACTGATCATTAACTTAAACAACTGGTTGTTTGTGCTCTGGTGGCCTACAGGTTTATGGTACTGACTATGTATTGCAACATCCCCAGTCTGGCCAGGGACCTTGCTTTCCCATCTCTCTCTCATTTCCTGTCACTGACTCAGTTATGCCTGTTGAAAACGTTCCTCAAAAATCCTCATATTTCCTCAAAACATAATTTCCAAATGATGAGAAGGAGTGGATTACTTATATGAGTGAGGGAATGAAGCCCACAGTATAAGGTCTGACATTCTCTGTGTCCTGGACACCATCTAGTGGACAACAGACAGCATTTCCAGTTCTCGACTTGCTGATTACAAAATATTTGCATGCAAAGGGTTCACAAAGCAGCATTACATCATCGCCTTCTACCAAAACATTGCATGAACATTATAAAGAGGCTTTTAAAGAGTGCTTTGCTTCAGTTGCAGGCAGGAAAAGTTGTTGGTGTGAGTCATTTCAAAAGTATTTTTGTGAGTATTAGCACAAAGTGAGCTAACTTGCAGATCATCCACAATAACTTTGAACCACAGAAAACAAATTTTCTTCTTCTTCTTCTTCTTCTTTAGAATTATTTTATTTAACTTTATTTATAAAATACTTTTAAAACCCTGGTAGATAGTTCTTCACATAAGATAACAAAGTCATAACATACCTTCATAAGATTATGCCTACAAATGCATAAGCATGGAAACTTTCAGTACTGAAACTCACACGTGGCGTCTGTGCCAAGCTGATACTGTGAAACTTCAGACACAGGCTGTAATGTAGCAGTGAAGTGGTGGGAGTGACTGGTGATTTCTATCAATAAAAACACACTCTTTGTAAATGTCAGTGGTGGTTTAGCCTAAATGTGTGGCAAAGTCTGCGATGAGGCGCCTAATCGTGGCATTAACTTTCTCCTGCATGTGTGTGTGTGCACCAGACGACAAAAAAGACAGAGAGGAAACAGAGCGTTAGATACAGAGAGAGAGAGGGAGTGGGCAGAGGAAGCATGATGTGACTCAAAGTGAGAAATCCTCTCCACCTCAAACAAAATTCTGCGTGGGCTTTCTCATGACTGGGGGTTCACCTGCTGAGGCCCTGCAAAATCAATAGCTGAGACCTGGGCTGCTGCGCTGCTGAGGCAGCCACGAAGCAAAAAGCCAAGTCCTCTAGATGAAAGAGGGAGGCAAGTAAGTAAGCAAGAAGAAAGTGAGGACCAATATATAGAAAGCAAGCAGGCGTCAGGGCGTGGGTGGGTGTGAGGGGACATGGTTTATGTTGTCTGACGAGCATGAAAGACCTTCTTCTTCTGCAGAGGATTGCCTTTAGTACTTAATGTTGACCTTTGAACACTTTGCTCAAAAGCAATTACTGGCTATTTCAAAGCACTCCTTCTGTTTGGCGTCTCGCTCATTCAGGATGGAACATTCCTAGTCTGCTAATCTGCCCACAAAGGTGAGAAAAGCAGGAAGTGAGAAACAGCAGGAGGAATTAACAACACATGAGGGCTTTTTGCTATGAAATTGCAGATGTGATAGCAAGATTTCTGTTGTGCAACCCCTTTTTTTTCGCTTGTGTGCATCCAGGCTAGTCTAAAGCAACGGTTTCCTGTCCTCACTACACCGGGCAAAGCGCCAAAGCCATCAGGCAGTCATACGCCTACCATCAGCTGAGGAGTTGCACAGCAGTCTCATTTCTAATTATACACCCAACAACAGAGAGCTATGGAGCGAGGGAGAGAGAGGAATATGGAGAGAGGAAGAGGAGTGTGATTACAAATGGAAGAGAGGCTGAGAGTGCTACTCGGCAGCAAACACAGGGTGAACAAGTTCAGATGTGAGCGATTGAGAGAGAGAGAGAAAGAGAGAGAGAAAAAGAGTAAGAGAGGGTGAGGGAGAGACATCAAATCTGTCTGAGAAAGGTTAACAGAACTGACTGACTAAGTAGAGTGGGAGTGTAAAATGTAAAAGCGAGTGGGAGGGAAGAGAGAAAGAAAGAGAAAAGGAGAAAGGAGAGTGTGTCTGACAGACAGTCTGTTGAGCTTCTGATCATTCTGCTCTGCTTTGCCTTTTCACCTGCAGCCAGACAGGTGTGCGTGGAGTGTCTATGAACATGGGTGGATATGCTATGTGAAGATGGATGCAGAGCGAGACGGACCGTTGGATGGATGGGGGAACATGTGAGTAAGTCTCCAACATCTATCTGCCATTTATCTTGATTAATGTAGCATGTTTCTGTTATTTTACTCCACCAACAGAGACAGTTGTGATAAATGAATTAGTCTAACTCTGAATGCATGCTTGAGGTACTCTTTGCGCTCTGTTGTATTCTGCACCGGAGGATACATTTGTTTGTGTTGCTCTACAGCTCCATAGATAGAAACCTCAAGCTGGCTAAATGCAATGTTATCACTACTGGTATGCAAACAATCCCATCCTCAGTGCAGATTATCATCATCATGATGACACCAAACACACTAAACACTGCTATGTATATATTTCATTTCCATAGATTAGTGACCTGTAGTGAACTGATCACCTCATATGGTTATTTAGCCTGGATGACATTACAGTATAGGTCTGTTTGGGTCATGATCTGGTCATACCTCTGTGTGTCTGTCACTGTGAGTAAGTAGCCCACACGTCAAAGCCATTTGAATTAATTTACATTTACACTGCAGGCATTTAGCAGACAAATACTTATCTATTTATGTCTCATGGTATAATACTGAGTGCTCGAACAGGAATGTCAGTGTGAGGGTGTTGTCTGATCCCACACACACACATAATAGAGAAACAGCTCATATCAGAGGCATGCCCATCAGGCAGGGTGAAAGAAGTCCTTTCAGCAGCGGTGCTCAACTATGATGATGACATAATACAGGGCACTGAGGTGAGCTTTGCATTGATATGCTGTAAAAATCCTGTGCTGTTTTTTACGTCCCTGCATCACTTTGTGTAAATAATGTGTCTGCAGAGTCGTTGAGTAGGTCAGAAGTCTGTGTGTGTGTGTGTGTGTGTGTTAGTGTGTGTGTGTGTGTGTGTGTGTGTGTGGCCACAAGGGGCTTATATTTAGCACCCCTCAGTGAACTGACTCACTACTGTGCATGCATGTAAATGTGAGGATGATGCGGCTTCAGTAGCTTGAGGTGTCGGAAATCACTTCAGTCCCATGAGATAGATGCAGGCTGGGGATGTGTCCCTTGCACCTATTGCATCATGAAATACACACACTTTCTTTTGCTTCTAGTAAAAAATGTCACCATGAAAACTTGATTGACAGATAGTACCAACCGTATGATCATATTTACCCTCTAACGTTACAGCCAATGAAAACCTTTTTCTTTGCATTGCATTGAGTACATTCATTCCTTCACCAACCACGCTGTGCAGTACTTTGTTACCATAGTAACTTTCTTTTACAAAGGAGTTGGTATATGTCCACTGTACTAAACCCCCATCAATGTAGCAATTGGTGGTTGGAAAGCCTTCATTGGAAACTGATGGTGAAGTTAGTGCTATTGTGTCAAGGGGATCTTTATAGGAAATGAGCTCACCAGGTGGCACACTCGGAAGGAAGGGTAAGGTTCTGTCATTTATCAAGAAAATGTTGACGATTGAGTGATGACAGAGAAAGAGGGTGTAAAATCAAATGATTTTCTCCAGCTTGACACCTTGTTTGCAAGGAAAGAGCATCAATATTTGTTTCTTCTACTTTTTAGATCGTGACGACCTTGGACCTAGCTATCTGCAACGCTTGCCAAGAGACTGGAGTCTTTGTCACATGATCACAACACCTCCTCAGCTTCTGCAGGAGGGCATGCAGTGCCAGTGGGTGTGACAGGCAGCGTGAGCCAATGAGCTTCACACCGAACCCAGTTCTAGTCCCAGACAGGGACAGCCTCCCACTCAAAAAGAGGGACCAAAGACCAAGCCCACCACAGCAGCAGCAGCAACAGTGTGATGTTGCAACATTCAAGGCACCCTACCCTTACAAGAGCTACAGTGAGTTTAAGACTAAACATACAAGCCCTTTCCAGCCCGTACCGAAGCGGGTTCCTGCACTGTACCAGCCATGGATGCAGACTCACACATCCACCAGGTCCAAACCTCACATCCTCTCTGCATTCAGGGAGCATCATGGCTGGGCAGAGTGGAGAGAGTTCAACCCTCTGCACCCTGGATGGGACCTTTCTCACCACTATCAGCACCACAGCCACTTGTCTGGCACACCTGCAATCCACCCGGGCCATCCGCACCAACCCTCCAGATTCAGCCCTGTCTCCATGGTCACTGAGGGTTTCCAAAGGGTGGGTGGAGGGTATGGATGGGAGCAGCTCAAGACATTAAGTGACAAGAGTTTAAACGCAGAGAGGCAGAGCAATGGGAGGAATAAAGGACCATATGTGAGGAGAAGAGACAGAAAAGTTGAGTATTGTCCCAGGGTTGAAAAAGCAAGTCCTCCATCGTTGAGCACATGCCTACCTCACTCTCCGCATGAGGAGCTTTCACTGCAACATGATGTGTTGCACAAATCAGCAAAGTTTGTTAAACATCCCATTTCTGGACATTCCTTCACAAGAGTTCCCCCTGATGATAACTCAAGCAACACATACACCTCCACGAAGGAGAACGCATCAAGATCTTCTGCTCTCCCCTCCTCTGAGCAGGCCTCTTCCTCCTCTTCCTCTCATAACCATTTTCCCTGGCTTCTCCCTCACTTTGGGGCAGGCTCCTTGATCGAGCTCAGAGACGGGCGGCTGAGGAGGGTGGAACACCTGCAGACAGAGGACTTCCTGCTGGGATCACTGGCCTGTCCAGACCTACGCCTGAGCTGCTGCACTGTGCAGAGCATCTCCCCTTCAGCATCCTCCATCTCACGTCTCCTCATCCTGCTCCACGACCAGCAGTCCCAGGTGAAGGAATATCCCTTTGTGGTATTCACTATTTACAGCAGATCCTTCACAAGTAGCTGGCATTATTCTTCGTGCATAGTGTTGCATTCAGGTCATATGGGAGATGCCATAGAATGTTTGAACTTGATATTCCTTCAGTTTGAAATACTACTGATTGAATGGAGTTAAGGCTGATGATGTTTTGTTTTCTATTATGAACAAATACAATGAAAACAAACAAAGAATCGATCCTCCTAGTAAGTATTGTCTGTGTAGCCAAAGTATATTGCTCTGTGTCACAGAGCAATATTGTTAAACATATATATTGAAATGCATAGATCAGCCACACTGTTGCACTGAATGACTCATCACAATGAACATGGGCACTCCCACATACACTGTCCTGGTGCCATAAAATGAGACTGTCCTCCCAATATTCACGTCGTATGTATGGTGACCTCTAGTGGCCGTAGTAGTTAAGACGGGAGTTACGTTATTCCCCACGAAAGTCCCCAACGTAAAGTAATTTACTTAACATAACTTAATAATGTACTTAGATTAACCAACATCATTATCTTTTCCTAAACCTAACCAAACCCTTTCACAACCTTAACCACGTGTTTATTTTTGTTACCATGACGACATAGGTTGGACAGGTTTTGTATGCCTATGTCGTTTTGGGAGTCACTGGCAATCAACCTATTCTGTCCTTAATGTTTGAGGTCTTGTTGCATAAAATACAAGCACACAAAATGAGTATTAATCCACAGCTCAAAATAGTTCCCAACAAACACACCACTTTGGCTACTTTAGTTTTGAGTGATGTTCGCAAAAAATTACAGTGCCAAGTTGTTTTTGTAAATAGAGCAACTTTTTAGAAACAGCCTTAAATGCTTTTTAAGTTTCATGTCGTCATTAAAATGTAATGTTCTTGGGACTGACTGCTACACACAGGGAAGGGAAGTATTGACAGACAGACATATTGTTGGTTTTGTTGGTCTTTGTGGGATTTGCTGACAATAAAAAATTTATATATAGAATAAACCTAGCTTTGTGTGTATAATATAAAAATGTCTGACAATGATGCCCCCAAACTACGGAAGCCGAGAGCGGCCATGCTTGCATTCTTTTTTTTTAAATGCCGTTATCTTGAGATCACGAGTTAATTTTTCCGTTATCTCGAGAAAAAATGCTTTGTTATCTCGAGAAAACGAGCTTCGTTATCTCGAGATCACGACTTAATTATTCCGTTATATCGAGATCACAGGATGATTACACAATTGAGCCTTCAAGATCACTTTCATGACTGTCGTTGAGGATTCATAACTGGAGAAACAGGAAGCTCAATTTGCGACTGACCACTGACCACTAAAATAAGTCCAAATTAAAATAAATGTTACAGTATTGCCAGCTTGTGCATGAGTAAATATGAAGTAGAACATAATATTGCTGTTTCAAACAGAACTGTGCAATCATGTAGAATACTTATGTAATTTAATAAACACACATTTCTAATAAATACAGTGGATGGGTTTGAAATATGATTCATAAATATCGTTTATTAGATTATCAGTGTGTTTTCGCAGCGGTCTGTTCTCAAACTGTCAAAGCTAGTGATCTCGAGATAACGGAAGAATTAACTCGTGATCTCGAGATAACGGCATTAAAAAAAAAATTGCAAGCATGGCCGCTCTCGGCTTCCGTAGACATATACACATATAGTATTTAATAGTATTCTAGTTTAGTTCAGGCAATTTCACCATGTATATAAAGAGCTCCAGTGTAAAACAGGTGAAAGCTGCAGATTGTGCTATCACCACCTGCAATGTCTCAAGCAGACTGGCGCTTCACCAATCATAGCGAGCTGCTGAAAAATGCACACAGGGTGCAAATCAATGCAGCATTATCACTGGGTTACACAGCGAGGGCTGCACCTGTTGCCACGGTACCATTGCAAGTGGTTGATGGGGCTTTTCTGTAGATGTTTTTATTGTATTTTGCGGCAAAACAGTGATTGTGCTTTCGAGTCTGTTACTTCAGGTGCACACAGTTCATTCTTGTTCTTCAGCTCGCACTTACAGTAACATAAACGGCACAAACAGACATGCGTGAAGATAATCTCACTCTCTCTCTCTCTTTCTCTCTCACACACACACACACACACTCACGTCGCTGGCCAGTCTAGCAGCGTTGGTGGCGTGGACGATGTCGGGTCTGTCTGCCGCCGTGTTGTAGTGATGAAGCTCCTCTCGGCCTTTCCTGTAGCTGACCTGAGAGCAGCAGAGGGCAGAGAGCTCAACAAGAGAAGCATGAATAAATACTCACATCCTGACTTGAACACACACATAAACATTCATACGTTCATAAAAAACAAGAACAACACAACACACAGTTAGAAACAGGATGAAGACGAGGCTCTGGGGCGTCAGTAACGAAGCTCGGTGACTTTAAAAGTCCGCAATAAGATTTTAAAACCAGGAAGCTCAAAGTAAAAGACTATTTCTGAGTCAGAGCCAGAGCTGGTTCTGGTTCTGCTCCTGGTTCTGCTCCTGGTGCTGCTCCTGGTTCTGCTCCTGGTTCTGCTCCTGGCTCTGCTCCTGGTTCTGCTCCTGGTTCTGCTCCTGGTGCTGCTCCTGGTTCTGCTCCTGCTGGGTCTCCGTGTGAGAACACTCTGACGTAACAAGCGGCCGTATCAATACATGAAAACACTCAACTGGCCGGCTGCTGCCCACAGTGTTACACAACACACTGTTACAGTCCACTGGGTGTGTGTGTGTGTGTGAGTCTGTGTGTGTGTGTGAGTGTGAGTGTGAGTGTGAGTGTGAGTCTGTGTGTGTGTGAGTGTGTGAGTGTGAGTCTGTGTGTGTGTGTGTGTGAGTGTGAGTGTGAGTGTGTGTGTCTGTGTGTGTGAGTGTGAGTGTGAGTGTGAGTGTTTACTTCGCTCTGGTTCTTGGTGACCTCCATGGCGTGTTCCACCTCCGGCAGTGTTTTCATGTTGGTGTAACTGGACTTCCCCTTCTCACGATTAAACTTCTCCTTATAGCATTTCTACAGAGACACAGAGAGGAGGAGGAGGAGCAGGAGGAGGAGGAGGTGGAGGAGGAGGAAGAGGAGGAGGAGGAGGAAG
>JAVQJD010099882.1:0-2500 GCA_036023655.1 Nannoperca australis
CACACACACACACACACACACACACACACACACACACACACACACACAGATACACATAATTCACCTCAATGAAGGCCTAGCCTAACTTGTGTTTATAGTGGTGTGATTACAACGATGTGTGTAGGTGTGTCAATGTAAAGAGTCTGGAGAGCATACATGTGGTTTATTTGGTGTGTGTGTGTTAATGTGTGTCTGTGCTTGTATGTAAGTGCTGAGCATGTTGCTATATAGCCCAGTCATCCTGTTCAGGCACAGAGGGAGTGGTAAACAGTGAGAGTCCATATGTGAGCGAGCGCTGGTGAATGTGTTTCTGCAGCACTACTTCACATCTGGATAACAGACCCTGCTGGAAAGTGAACAAACCAATGCTCTCCCTCTCTGGTTCTCTCTCTAGGGATGCATTCCTTCAAACCGAGTCCTGTCTACTCTTGTTGTAGAGGCTTACAGAGAGCCTAACTCAAGTTTTCCAGGTGAAACAATCCCAGAATCACAACCTCTCAGGGTCAAGTGTTCACTATGCTATCACTTTCCCTTTCTCGGCCAACACTGGGTGTCTCTCTTCACCTCTGGCGGACACTAATGACTCTCATGCATATCTAATGTGAGCCTCACTTTTCTGGTGGGGCCACCTTCCTCAAGGTCCATTCACTTCTGGTTAGATCACTTGAATTCATTACAGTGTGGGGCAAATGATTCAGCCTGGAATAGTGTAGCCAGCAAATTATGATATATAAAAAGATTCCCTGCTGTATAAGTGGCAGCAGAGTGTCCTACCTGGAAGGTCACAGCCCAGTATCTCCACTCTCATCCCGATCCCTGCTGGAGACCACCTCTCTGGGTACAGCCTGATGTACTGGGCCACTGTCTCCTCGAAATGACGCAGCTCTGGGGTGTCGTAGTGTGTGTTCCCCTCAAAAATCTGTCCAAAATACACAAGTACAAAAGTGCAATGTCATCTTCAGGGTTTGTCTGTAAGATGTGGGGTTACTGAACTGGTGTTATTGGCAAACACACAAAACACATCATTTTCCCATCTGTCCTCCTCCCTCACTCACCTTGGGCAGGCTGGTCTTGCTGTCCATGATGAAATTCCACTCTTTTCCATTCAGGCTGTATGCCACTTTGTACTTCCTGACAAATGCCCGGTTATCTGTGGTCGCTCCACTTCCTGCGTCTCCTCCCCTCGCTCCCTGCGTGATCACTCCGCGCACCGTCTTAGGCACACCTAGATCCACCTGTAGAGATGAAATTTAGACAAATGCATGGAGATTAATGTACTTTACACAAAACACATTTAAATTATTTTAAAATTAGACATGCGCTGCGACAGCCAGATGGCAAATATTATTCAGTTCAGTTCAGTCGCTTTATTATCCCAGATAAGAAGCTTGACTTGTCCAAAACAGACCCGGCCTTGCAGAGAACCTGTTGGTCAGAGGTAGCCATCAGGGGGGCACCTATCGCCTTACCAGCCCCCTGATGTTCAGGTTACCGCACCAAGCAATTCTTGAGGACAAGTGCTTTGTGCGTAAGTGGCTCAAGCCACAGCTTGTTGGGCTTATACGTACAGTGTATATACACTAGTTGGCTACCTTTGACCAAAATACAATCTGCAAAAAGCAGACTAGCATTAAAATATAATTGTATTGTTGATGCATGCATGGTGACATCATCTGGAAACATGTAGTCAAAATGTCCAATAAAAAAAAAAATCCTCTTGTACCTGAAGCCACTCTTCTCCAGCCAGGGGCTGTGCTGGGGCGGGGAACCAGCCGGAGCGGCTGGCCACTAGACGGGTGGTCCCAGGACTCCACACCATGTCCCTGCTGGAGGAGGCTGTGATCTGGGCATCAGGAAGCAGGCCGGACAGCAGGCCCTGCAGGTCTGAACACGGGGCATCTGGAGTGGAAAGCAGAGAGGGCCACGATAACGTTAACCTTCACCTCGGGAGGCTTGATGGAGAAGTTTCAGCGATGACCTAACATACACTCATGCTGTTACACACATTCCCACCTGGGATCTGTTAAACTTCACCACAGGATTGCACCACTGGCCACAAAGCATTAAGAGTTTAGACTGGAGCAAATAGAAGAGGGTGAGGTGAGAGACTGAGGAGGGAAAAGAAATGTTTAGCCCAGCACTATTGCTTCATGTATAATATGCAATTAGACTGCCATTAGAGAGATAAAAGCATATGTTTCTTGCAGAATAGGCACATGTCCCTGCTTTGCATATCTCCACATATCAATATGTTATTTCACTGTAATGTATCTTTATATTTTATACTATAGCTTGCATGTTCACTGTTCATGCACTCCTTCAGATATGGATGGGCGAGTAGCACTGAAGGTAACTTGCTGAGGGAGTATGTGAGAGTGAGAAATGAGGATTAAGGGGATAAGAAAGGTATAATACCAGGAGTCGGGAGGCAGAGAAGTAGAGAGTGGAAAAAAAAGCAAGAGGAAGATACTCGGAGCTGAAGATGACGGCTTGGGGAAAC
>JAVQJD010099882.1:5000-16125 GCA_036023655.1 Nannoperca australis
CACACCGACTAACATCACAGCCAGCCTGCCACTACACACACACAATGGGAAGATGGTAACAACTGCAACAAGAAGCTGAATTAAAGATTAAAGACATCACTTCTTAAAAAGGTCCGTACATGATTTTTCTTTTACTCGAATCCAAGCACAGGATGATCAAACCTCAGCACGCTCCCACAGCCTACACATTTGATTTCCTTCTTGCTGTTTATTATACAAGTGATAAACAGAGCAGTTTAAGTTAGAGTTGAAAAAGATTACTCTGCCATATTGGTGTAAAGTGACCCATTTGTGAAATTCCCTGTCTGGCACATGCCTCCAAAAATGATACGATATTCCAGAAATTCCATAACCAGTGGGAATATAAGTGATATGACTTCAAAATCCTACTCGAGGGGTTTTATTTGATTTTGGGCATGGCCTGATTTAATCAAGTGAAGCTGACACTGGTAATACAAAGCAGCATGAGTGTTTGAACAGATAAGCAGGTCTATCTCTGCTGTATCTGCTGCTGGATTGAGGATAGACAGCCGTTATGTTTACCTAAGAGGCCAAACAGTGGATGCGGGCTCATATGGGGGTTGTGTAAACACCCACGCATGCTCACACAAAGACAAGCGTACGATGGAGGGTTTGCCTCACATACAACGACCCATCTTTACCGCTCCCAGATATTCTGTCTGCCAGTCAAAGAGCAGCAGAGAGGAGAGGCAGAAAATGACTGCAGGGAGGAAGAGTCCTCAGAAGAATAGTTCAAAACAGATGAAGAGAGGAGTGGAAGAGGAGGCAGGGAGTGGTGGTGAGTAGGAAGGAAAGAACACCAAACAGATCCATCACTGAAACAGAAAATACTCCATCCAAGTATTTATCTTGCAACACGACAAAACTGCCAAGTTTGAATGGAATTTCCTCGATGTTGAAATGAACTACCACAAAGTTCAATGTACACACTTAATCTGACAAACAAGTGTTAGAATATTACATTCAACGTAAATATTGTTATCAGCAGTTTGAACGTTGGCTGTGATGTGATAAATGTTGTCCAGTAAACAAGTGATGGCATGTCATGATTAGTCCCCTAAATAGTTCAGTTTCAAAAGTGGAAAGTTCAGAAGTGTCTGTAAAAGATTTATCTGCTACAGCTTCCCAGAAATGTCTTCAATCGTACGAAATGCCCGCAATGACTAAAAGGCCATTAGCTGGTGCATTACAATATCTTTCTTCTTCGGATAAAAGCAGAGAATACGGCCTACATTAATGACACAAAAAACAGTCAGCTCTTCAGAGGCTCTTTCCTGAGAGAGCACAAACTGAGGCAGAAAGAGAACGACTGGAGACAAAGACAATGAGAAGTTGTCAGTCAGCTCCCAGCTTCTTCTGTCTTCTCCACTTCCTCCCATCTATTGTCAGGATACCTGATAAGGTCACTCATTTGACCCCTAACCCATTACTTCCAAGGTTAAAGGTCAATGGCCTTAGGAAGCAGATGGTTGCTCATTGACTAGTTTGTTGATAACGTGGTTACTTTTTGACTAACTAGTGAAATGTGTGTTCGTATTGTAGATGGCTACCAGTCTGTTGTCTGGACGACCTCTGTAATCTGCCTGACGACTGGCCTGGTTTTTTTTGCTTGTGTATGTGTCTATGTGAGCCCCGCCCCTCACGTGACACGCCGACGAGGTGGGCTGAATAATTTACGTTGTCATGTTGTGTCTCCTGGTGTGGAGAGTCATGAAAATATAACGAAGCCCTGCTCATAGTCTCATTTGTGTGGACACTGGCGGGACACAGGCACCATGGGTATTTAACTATTGATGACCTCTCCGGAGAACGAGGTCACCTAAAAGGCGTGTGTGTGTGTGTGTGTGTGTGTGTGTCATAGTACACACCCTCTCTTAAGATCTAAAGCTCTGGATCAGCAAATAGAGTAAAAAGAAGCTGGTGTGCGTCCTAAGCAGACTCTTGTTAGAGCGAACAGCATTTGTTCTCTGGAAAATGAAGCGGGGATGGATGTATACATCCTAGCTTGATTCATTTACCATCTCTCCCTTGCTCTCTGTTTTTGTCTCTTTCCTCTGCCAGTGTTTTCCTTCAAGCTGATGGCACCACAGGGAGACGTGGCGAGCTCTGCGCAAGACATTATTCGTTTTCCCGGACGTTTTTTCATTCCTGTCTTGTTCCCTCGATCCCAGTCTCTTTCTCTGTCCATTACACTCGTCATCCCTGTCTGCTTGCTCTAGTTATTCCCTCTGTCTCTCTCCACTTCTTTTTAGCCATTAACTGCCCCCCCTGCCTTTTCTCCAGACGTTCTCTCCCTCCCTCGTTCTCAGTATGAAGCTGTTGACAGTAGGAACTGGTTCCAGCTGGCCGCTCTCCACAACTGGCTCTAAGAGGGGCTAGTGGTGTGTGCTAAGGTTGAAGCAGTGACTCTTAAAATTGTCTCACAGCACCTATGGTTGAGGTCTCCTACTTTGTACAAAGGTGTGTTAGACTGTCTGTCTGTCTGCGTGTGTGTGTGTGTGTGCAAGTCTTTACCTTTATGCTTGTGTTATTAGCTTGAAGAATGAGTAGGTGAAAAACAAAGTGTGTGTGTCTGAATGAGGGTGTGTGACACAGTGTGATGGAGGAGCAGGCTGAAATGCTGTGTGGGCTGTTTTTTCTCTCTCCCAGGTTACTCTGTGTGTGTGTGTGTGTTTGTGTGTGTGTGTTGGACAGATTTAGCACTCACAATGCTTTTCAGTAACACAATGCTTGGTTAGCACTGGGGCTGATGGGATTTTCCTCACAGACGGATGACAATGTGTGTCTTTAATGTTAATTTGTTTGGGTGCCTCATGTGTGTCACCTCGGTTTGTAGCTAAATGTGTGTGTGTGTGTGTGTGTGAGTGTGAGTGTGAGTGTGAGTGTGAGTGTGAGAGAGAGAGAGAGAGAGAGAGAGAGAGAGAGAGATATGCAATTCCTAAGTGTGCAAGCATCTCATCAATTAATGATGTGCATATGTGAGTAGTGTGACTTAGAATTAACAAGCCACATGGGTGTCAAACTGAAAATGTGTTGGCATGCAGAAAATTAATTCTCACACACACACACACACACACACACACACACACAAAACCTGTTTGCTGGTGTGACAGAGGTGATAGCAATCTGCAGCGCTGGTGTTTTTTTCTTTCTACAGCACTTCTATTTCTTAAAAAAAGCACTATTTCCAACAATACCTTTCCTTTTTCAGCCTCTTTCTCTCGCTCTCTCTCTTGCTCTGCCTCCCTTTCTGTCAAATAACCTTTATTGGCATTAAATCCTTCGGCCATTGTTAACACAACAAATAAGGACACAAATCTTGACAATAAATGGCAACACACTCTCTCCCAGTAACCAGCACAGTGAGGTAAGACCTGCCAAGCCAATCCTTTTATTCATGGGTGATTCATATCTGATGCACAAGACGCACTCATGGCTCAACCTCGCACAAACACTCACATATTGTACACTACCGACACATACACACTCACTCTTCTGAAGCCACATTAGCTTCAAGCTCACTGTTAAATGACAATTAAAAGAACCAAATCCCAGTCATTACAGGACCCCCTGACGAGAACTGAGCTTCAACCACTTAAGGGCTCTTTGGGGGGCTTAGGACGGGCTAGCTGGGAGTTTGTACGACATGACTGGTGGATTAGCAGTCACGGAAGATTCAACTGCAGCCCACGGGGACTAAAGGAGAACCTGACTGACAAGGAGAGCGAAGAGTACAGCGAGCTCTTCCGTTTCAGCATTTTAAAGTCAGGCCAGGCTGAAATCGGGACTGCAAGTTGTGCGATTTGTCAAAAGCGTTATTCTTGAATCCCATCCATCCATCTCTGTCTGTGGTCGGCACAAATACAAAGAGAAAGTTTTATCTAACGTAATGTGAGATGCCTTGCCTCTATATTATACATCAGATGATGTGAATGCACAATAAATCCTTCTAGATTTTAAGCATAATTTGAGAGCTTGATATCACTAGAAAGTCAATATTGTAACTGTCATCTTTTTTATGATCATCAAAAACACATGGCATTCTTAATCATACCTACATTTACACTCATAAAGTAATGTTACATTAGTAAAGGTAGCAGGCTTGATTTCCTGGTTTCGACTTGGTTCATACAAACAATTTATACTGAGTCGTATGTGTGGACCTGGATTCAGTTGTTAGCCATCACAAAGTCCTGTTTATTTTCCACTGCAACACTCACTTCAGCTTTTTTCTTATACTGTAAAAGAAATCTGCTATTTTTTATTGATCTTTCATCTTCTTAAAAGCTGAAAAGACACCACTTTTGAAATGTTCAAAGCCACTCATAGTACAAGCAGCATCTCTCCCAAATGCACGTCGAGGCATCTGTCTGATTCCATGTCTGAAATTGTCTGAACAGTTTTTCTGCTCAGACGGATTAGTGGACTCAGATTACACGGCTTAGACGGACAGGCACACATCATATACGTATGTGCACATATCTCCAGACAGAGAGATCAGCCAGAGGTTATTTAAAGGGGGGGGTCTATGGATTTTGTGCGCGTGTGTATGTGGAAGGAGTAGGGGGCATCTGGGGGGTTCTAATAAATTGCACAGATGTGGATTTTTTTAAAGTCAAATCCACGTTTTGCTCATTAATCTCCCCATCAAATACCCCCCACTGGTCCCACCCAAACCAATCACTGGCACCCACAGTAGGGGGGCCCAAGTCCATGTGGGTAAGTTTGCATGGATTAACTCTTTCACATATCCACCCCAGCCGTGTCACTTTTTTTCTGCATACAATTCACAGTGACTTTCAGATGTCCTGGAGACGTGCTTACTCTAGGTTGCACCACGACACCAACAACAACAACCTGCACTGTACATACATTCTGCTTAACACACAAAGATAGATACAATGGGGCTCGATCAAAGCACTAAACACCACCGATTTCAGAAGATAATTTTGTTATGAACCTCTCAACCCAAACGTGCCCAGTCCACACCTAGTACGAGTCCAAGGGTTTCACAACACCAGATGTGTGTGCGTTGGTGTGAGAGATGATGAATAGCAAGCCCAGATAAGGGCACATAGAGGACTCCATTGTTCTTGTTCGTCAGTTTAACCTCCTCTCTCTAACTCTATCTCTTCCTCCCTCCCATTCCCTCTTTCTCTACCTCATGACTGGGGCCATGACTCAAGTTCATAAACAGTCCTAGCAGGGGAACATCTCCTTTAGGAATGCTGCATCTATTGATACGGCTGTTGGACGCGCACAACAGCCTCTGTTGATGGAGAAGATTTCATGACGGTAGTATAAAATGTTAGTGAAAGGGGGGCCTTGTACTACAAGTTCATATCCTGGATGAGGAAATTGAGCTTCATTTTATTCTTATGGGTTCTATTTCTTGAATGTTTCATCACTTTGTCTCTGTGTATGTTAATCTTAATTTATTTATTACACTACATGTTTAATGTACAGTATGTGCCTGAATGTGAGTGCACACAGAAGCCTACCTTGTGGTTCTTGCCGTGACGGTAGACCATCCAGTCCTCCCCATTGGTGCTGACCTCCAGTTTAAAGGTGGTGACGTAGTAGGACTTCTGCGTCTCCTTGGAAGTGGCCCCCTGTGTGGCGATGCCCGTCAAAACCTTTAGGAAGTGGAGGTCAACCTGGAAAAAGTGGCAAAACAGAAATCATTTTAAATGAGTTTTAGAAAAGAATTGAATATAGTAATAGGACGATTGCGTAGATTGCTGCAGGGATTTATGGTGCTAAGGGCTGATGTAGATAACAGAGACGGACCAGCTGCTGTGTTTATCTGTCACGCAGACAGCAGGGGCTGGACACCAACTGTGGCCTACTGCTGAGGGAGCTTAGGTGGTGTGTGTGTTTGTATTGTCGTGTGTTAGTGTGTGAGGGGAGGAAAGCTGGAGGCAAAGATCAATGGCGCAGTGTTCGGATGCATTCCTGAAGAGCACCTTCATCAATCACGGGCTTGTGGTCGCTCTCCTTGTTGCTCGCACGTGTGTGTGTGTGTGTATGTATGTATGCATGCATACGCAGGGTCCGGTGTGTGCTAGAGACAGGAAAGATTGAGAGCACAGAAGCACTTCCTTATCATCAGTTCACAGTTCCTCCATTTCCTTTCAGCGCGTGTGTGTATGTGTGTGTGTTCGTGTGTGTGTGTCCTACTGTATGTCCTCACTGTATACGAGATGCTGTTGCCGCTGCCTCTCCTCTATACTAGTATCACTCTCTGCATTTGTTGTCCTCAGCAAGTGAAAGTACGGCTGATGCAGATTTCTGTTTGTGCAGTCTTTACTTCACAGCTTAAATGACCATTTTCATATCTGACTTGTCATTTTGTTGGGTTACACTGAAAAGATCTTGATGTTGTGTGATACAAAAGGATTGTGTGGATGAATCTAACCTGTATAAACTCCTTGTTGCTGTCCTCTGAAGGCGTCCAGGCATTGTCGTCGTTGTTGAGGCGGGCCTGGCGTGGCAGCCAGCGGTTGTCGTAGAAGGTTGTCGAAGCGCTGATCTGATCGTCACTGATCTTCCCCGACTCCATACCGAGCGCCATGCTGCAGTGAAACGCTGGTGGGAGAAAGAGAGGGTAAGGTTAACTGTATATTTGTTGATGTGGCTTTACAGATGGAGAGGAGATGGAAAAAGAAAAAAGGAAGGGAGGAAAGTTAAATAGAACAGATGACAGATGCAAGAAATCTTGAAAAAGAGGCAGAAAGGGAAGATCTATGCAGTATATTATAAAGCTTGACGACAGACGAAAAGGTAGATCCAGTCAGAGAAAGGGCAAAGGGAGACAGAAAGCAGCCCAACAGGTGAGCAGAGGTAAATTTAGGTTAGTTAATTTATATTCTAAAAGAAAATAGTAAGAGCCTGCTTCTGAGAAATCCTGCTCTCTTAAGGGAGAGCAGAATAGGCTGAGAGGGGTGAGAGAGCGCTTTGAGATTGAAATAGCATTAAAGTAGGCAAAGCAAAAAAAGATTGGGAGGGTAAGAGGAGTGAAAGATGAAGAAAGAAAGATAAGTGTCAGCAGAGATGACGGAGAAGAAACAGTTGAAAGGGAGGAAATAGAGGTGGGAATAAAAACAGGTAAACAAACCTACACAGAGAGCATCTGTGTGCACAAACTTACTGACACTTGATAAAAGCTATCTTGCACTCACAGTCGCTGACTTCTTTGTGCGTCATGTTGTATCGGGCGGAGAAGCCGTCTTTGGCCACGGCCATGTCGGTGTGGAAGGAGAGGGACAACAAGCCGGAGGACGACTGGATCTCTGGAGGGATCTTTGTCCCACAGTACCGGCCAATCAGAGGAGCCACTGCACACACACATAAATCAAATTGATCCTAAATACTTTGAATAGCGTCATTTATAAGTAGTTTCAGCGGGACATTGCAAAAAAAGCTTTTAAAACGCTTGTTAAAAAGTAACAGGAAGGTGTTTGTGATGTATCTGGTTACATTTACTGTCTTTGTTATATGATGCTACTTGCGACAAGAAAAAATGTGGAAAATTGTGTCTCGCAGCATCTGCAAAGATAGGTTTCCAGTGGCCACGCTGCTTCAGTAAGTGTTGTCTAATGAGTCGCAGCATGCGCTTCCCCATCTTCCTTCTTCCCATCATTCCCCTCCCTCCCTTTTCTCTCCTGTCCATCCCTCCATCTGTCATGTGTGTCTCAGCCAGGGCCCAGCAGGGGGACTGGAATCCCTGCTTTAATTCAAGCTGCATTGGGATCAGCTGCACACACACACACAGACACACACACACACATACACAGGATTACAATAGTCTCAAGAGTAGCTTCTTCACCAGACACCAAATTCTTCATCCGTCCCTCTTGTCTCCCATCCTTCTTTCATGCCCGAGGACTCGTCTCACTGGAACTGGGTTACACTTTAATTTCCTCCTAATTCTCAACTTTAAATGGTATAAATTGTTTTCAGCTATCAAAGCTCCCAAATTCAAGGCTATAATTGGAATTTTAAATCCACTTGGATCCCTTTTTAGCAACTGAAAATAGAATAATTAGAGCAAATCCTCAGTTCTCTGCTTCATATTTTAAAAAGGAGGAGAGGAAGAGAGAAGTCAGCAAGTGAGAGGTGGGGATTGAATCACTCACCACAACTAATAGGGTTTTCATCAACACTATAGCAACTAACATGACCCTTTGGCGGTCACTATCAAAGCCCTTGATAACATCCTCCAATGTTTTTGCCTCGCCACTTCCTGATCGCGGCTGATAGGCCGCTTTTGCAAACACTCGGCACCTCCGATTGGACACAAACAGATATTCATCGTGGCTGTCACTTTCACTCGCCCGGGGAGGAAGGAAGTGCTAGGTGATAAGGAGGGGGGACAGGGAGGATAGGAAGGGGGTGATGAAGGGTGTTATTATGGAGAGGGAAGAGGGGCATGGGAAAGGGCTGCTCCTTAGGGGGGCCAAGGCACTTACAGCTCCCCGTGTGAAATAATGTTTCCTCTATGTAATGTGAAGGAATGTAAGGCAAGGCCGCTTACATCAAAGAGAGCGATGGCTGCTCAGGAAATGAAAGACTGGTATGGACATTTCTGTGTGAGATTGTGGGGGATTGCGTGAGCCTGCGTGAGTTCTGAATATAGAAGTGGAGTCAACATGTGTGTTATTCCCCGAACCCAGAAAGATCGATTTTCGAAGCATGTGTGTTTCCATGCATCTTAAGTGAGTGTATAAGGATCCAACGTGTGCATGCGTGCGTGTCCTCACCTTGCGGCAGGCCGTCCCACACATCCAGCCAGTCGTACTTGCAGTCGCCCTCTCCCACCAGCAGGGGATCATTTTCAAGGTCAAAGGTCAGGAACGTGAGGGTGATGTCCATGTGAGGCGGGGCGATGATCATGTAGGAGCACTCCAGATTATGAGGGTATTTATCCGGGAACCCCGGGGAGTCGATCATGCCGGAGGGGCTGGTGAAATTGCGGAAGCAGAATTCCGACCCTGTGCGGATATAAGAATAAGAAGATATTTAGAAAGGAATAAGCAATCGGTCATATTAGGAGAAGATACGGGCGTAGGCAATGAATCACACTGGGATATCTCATCTGACTTGCAGAGGGTGTTTCAGAAAGTCGTTCATCACTGACAGTAGGCTGGAATACACACACGGTTTATGATCACCGATGGAGAAGAAAATACACAGCGAGCAAATGCTCAAGTGGGCGTGTCTAACATTGCAGCGCGTGATACGAGAAGGCTAATCGCTCTTTTTGTCAGCCATATCCCTTTCATCGCAGCATCCCAACCCACCAATCGCCATGAAGCACCAATATTTGCAACATCTTCTTTGTTCAAAAATAAAAAAGGTGTTTATTAGATTTAGATTTATCCTCTCAGAAAAGTGGCTTTATTGTGCCCTTAAAAGACCCCATCCTCATATGTTTGAGGTTACATAATATGACATATTTAGTGGCATACTTATGCAGGACAGAGTCGACTGACCTCTGCTCTATTTTATACATTCAAAACAAATACTCTCTTTTCCCCTCTCGTTCTTTTTTGCACTCTCTCTCTTTGTGTGTCTCTCTTTCTCTCTCTCTCTCTCACACACACACACACACACACTCAAACACACCACAAACGTTGTGTAATGGTTCTAAGTGGGCCCTGTGCGCCGGCTCCTCATTAGCCATGCAGATTTATGCGCCCTGGGCGGCTCACCTTGAGCGGCGGCAGCTGTGTGGCTCAGATCATCTACCCATCAGCCACTGGGGAGCCTGAGTCACGGCCGAGTGTTTATGGACCGGCACATCAATGAGGATGGTAGAAAGAGCTGACAGTCCAGCACATGCACACACACACACACGTACGTACACACACACACACAAACAAATATACAGGGGACTTTACACAAATGTCACACACACAGTTTCATTCACAAACCCTGGCCATTTTCTCAGTCTGTCCATTCACCTTCGCCTCGAACAGTTCTATATTTATATGTAGGCTATAAACAGTCAGGTCTGTTTAGTTGTGTGTCTTTTTGTGTCTCTATCTATCTTTATGCTTGCCAGAAGGGCATATATCCTAATGTGATAATGTTGCCAGGAGGCCACAGGATTTTCATTAGGTCTTTGTTTAACTGCAAGTGTCAGAAATGCTTGAAATAGTTGTGCTGTGGCTGATTGCACTTAAATCACTGCTCTTCTTGTGGCTGTTTATAAGTGCTCTTTCAGTGGACATTGGTTTTTCTAACTTCTCTCCGGTTGAAATGACTTCTGCAAGACTAACACATTTAACTTTTTTCCTTTGTCAAACCTGGCAAGCGTATAACTAGCATAAGGGAAAGTATAAGGGAGTCTGTCCTTGTAGGATTTTCCCATCATTGAATGTGCTGGAAAGCAGATAGGGAGGTCAGGTTGAAGAGGCTCAGGGGAGACACTTCTGGTAGCTATCAAACCAGGGAAAGTGGGGCTGCCATCTCTGAGAACTGCCAGGTTTGTTTTATAACCAAATACATATTTATAAAAGCAGCGTTCAGGAGCACAGACATGTTAACAGCACATTCCTTTGGCAGCATTCCTCCAAGGCACCAGTTCTTATTATCAGGCAGCCCTATAAAAGCAGAGAGGTCGACTGGCTGCTCTAGCCCTCCCCGTCTGCACTTGGTTAATGGCAGAGAACTGACCCCAATCAGCACGAATGGAGGGAAAAAAACTCAGGAGACATACACTGTCTGTGTCTCTCTCACTTTGTTTTTCTGGGTCTCTACCAGCTTTCTTTTGTCATTTTTTTATAGCTTTTTCCTCATTTCGCTCAATTTAATCCCAATTATTTTTTTGTTTTTGCTCCTTGACTCCTGTATGTATTCATAAATTTACAACGTATATTTCTATACGTATATCTGTCTATCAATCTATTTTGCATACATGTGCAATTGTATGTTGTGCTGAAAATGTTGGCACAAATATAGGAATCTTCCTACATGTGTTAAAAGCAGCACTCAACCTTTTGTGTCAACTCCCACACACACTGCAACATCAAAACACCCGCCTTCATGCAAGGAGCCTGTCCGCCTACACACACACACACACACACACACACACACACAC
>JAVQJD010099888.1:0-16850 GCA_036023655.1 Nannoperca australis
GATCACATGACTTCAGCATCTCAACCACCAGCTACACCATGATCACATGACTTCAGCATCTCAACCACCAGCTACACCATGATCACATGACTTCAGCATCTCAACCACTAAGCCTCCAACTTGATATGAATTCTTGCGCTGACCTCTTCTACAGAAGCTTTTGGGAAAGTTTGAGTTACAACAGTTTGCAGGAGAAACCCAACGAGGCTGTGAAGGAGGACGAGTGAGTAGATGAGTTTGTGTTCGTCGTGACGACGTCCCCGGCAACCTCTGTAGCCTCATTTAGCCGCTTAGTAAGGGCTGCACAACAATAATGATTCTGCCATGTTTGTATTAGTGGGGAGAATGCTAATCCCAATTTCTCCCAAAGCTGTATCAAGAAAAGACAAGTGTGCGTTACTCCAAACAACATAAGTTATGACTTAAGTTAGCGTGACGTAAGTTTGTTCTGAGCCGTTATTAAGAGAAAACAGGAGAATATGTAGAGTTTTCTTAAATTACATTCATGAACTGTGTAAGATCATATTAGTCGTCTTGCTGCATGAAAACAATGTGGATTGCAGTAAATATATTTTCAATAAAGGAAGGGAGAAAAAAAAACATTTGTTTTCATTCCCAAAGTTTGTTCCCTCTCAGCTTCCATCACTTTCTCAGCTTTTTTTCACACCTCTACGCCTAAGCTGAAAGCAGGGTCAGCACCCTCCTCCTCCTCCTCCTCCTCCTCCTCCTCCTCCTCCTCTCTTGGTGGTGCACCGTCTTAATTAGAGCCAAATCATCCAGGGAGGAATGAGGAGAGGTGGAGGACAGGAGTGGAGAGAGAGGCCGGTGATTACTCTGGGGAAGACGCCACGCACGCGGTTCCCACTCACCGAATCAGGGCAGGGAGAGAGCGCACTCCTAATGATTCCCTACAAAGCTAATTAGAAGCTCTGTGTTTCAGATCCTAGCCTCACAGGTTGTGATCACTCATAGACGAGCAGCTACCTAACAAAATCATCAGTCGTTAATCCACCAAGCCTTTGCTCTTTCAACACTCCCGCTATCTGGGAGCACATTCCTGTTCCCAGTCGCGTCCTGCAATATGATACAGATAATCAGATTCTTATGTAGCGGGGGTCCACAGGTGCGTTGCATGTACACAAAGCATCTGTATTTGTCCCCAGCGTAATTGATCCATTGACAGCTCTTTTATTCAGCCTGACTAATCCAATAAATGGATTATCAGTTCAAAACACAGCACACGTTAGTGGAGGGGAAACAAATGTACGGGGCATTAATGCAGAAATACACACTTTTTTTAGGATGTTGGGGAACTTTTGACTCCAGCAGCAACCAACTTATCTTTAAAGTCTTTTCTCCTTCAACATTAAAAGGGAAAAAACACTGTTTGAAAATAGGAACAACTAAGCTAAGCAGCCAAACAGGGCTAAGTTCATATTTATGTGTAGCATATTTATGATACTATGACGCTCTACACTGCAAAATGTCTTCTACATGGATGGTCAACTTGCATGATATCAAGTGCATATTTAATACCTTTTAATCCACAGGATTCATGTTTCAAAACGAGTCAGCTATAAACACCAAAAGGTTTTTCAACCAACTCATTGAGCTAACGTTAGCTTAATTAGCTAGCTAGCTGTTACTGATAAAACCTGCTAAGGACATCGACGACCTGCAGCTAGAAACGGAAGCTGTTTTTTGTTTCTTCTGTGTGATATCAAGGACAATAAAAAATAATACTAAGATGTTCGATAGTAAATCTGCCACCATTACTATTGTGAACTGCATGTGTTGTGCAAGAACGGAGAGCTTGAAAGTTCATGAGAAAATTGGATTTACTATGGTTGTGAAGTTGAAGTACACCTGGTTAAAGAAGGTTTTAATGGCATTTTAAAAGGTGACAAAACCTTTACAAGCCTGTCAGCTTGCACAGTATCTAAAGACAAGACTGGAGTACATTCTCCAAACACTCTTATTGCAGATATTTTCTCTCTTTTGACATTTGACTCCTTCTTTTCTCACTGATTTTCCTCCTTTCCTCCTTCATCTGTCAAAACCTCTCTAACCACAGCCTCTCTAACCTTTACAAGAAAAAAACCTACATCTTTTACTCTTTGATAAGGTAGCAAAGCCTCATTTTCAAATGTTGCAGAAAGCTGTGAATCCATTCATTACTTAGTACTCTCATCAGATTAATCACACTTTTAGAGGAAGTAACTCTACTCTCCTTCTTTTCCTTCCATGTTTCACCTCTTTTGTTGTTTAATTCTACTGTATTAAGATGATGGGGTTTTAGCCATGCTAGCATCGCGGCTCTAGCGATGGCAATGCCGTATGTCAGACTGAAATATTTCAACAACTATTGGATGGATGACAATTTGTAGAGACATTCATGGTGCCAAGAGGAAGAATCCTACTGACTTTGGTGATCCCGTAACATTTCCTCTAGCGCCACCATGAGGTTGACATTTGTGATTTTGAGTGAAATATCTCAACAACTATTAGATTGAAAACCATGATCTATGAACCTATTTGGTTCATAGATTCATGTTCCCCTCAGGATGAACTGTAATAACATAAGTGATTGTCTGACTTCTCGGGCAGCGCCATTAACACAGCAAAGTTTTAATTTGTCCAGTACTTTATGACCATATACCTGCAAAACTAATGAGATTCCCATCAGCCTCAGCTGTCCTTTGTGTTTAGTGCTAACAGGTATGTGTTAGCATGCTAACACGCTAAACTAAGATAGTGAACACGGTAAACATTATACCTGCTAAACATCAGCATGATAGCATTGTTACTGTGAGCATGTTAGCCTGTTAGCATAGTAAAAGCGTCACAGAGTTGCTAGCATGGCTGTAGACTTTTTTTTTTCACCCTATTGACCAAAGAATTAATATTGATATACTTAATATCACTCTAATACTTGAGCGTGAGTTCATTAACCAGACAACAGCCAAAAGCTTCATTTATAATAATATAACATGCCGTTAACTGTCATAAAAAGCAACAATCAGCACTGGCTAGAAATGTGAAGCACACTACTAAATATTTTATACACTGCTCTTCCCTAATGAAAAGATAAAAGATATAAAAAAGTCTGATAAAAGCTTTGTAAGCACTGGCGCAAACGGGCTTAATTAATGTTCATGTGCTTATGAGCATGATGCATGTCCTAATGTGTCACCTGACCTCATGAAAACACAGGTGCAACCAAGAATTACAAATAAGGAGCTAGAAAGATGGACTCCGTTAATCCAAACACCATTTACACACTTTTCTTTAAAAAAAAACCTCTATTATTCCACAGGAGATCACTCAGGTATGGCTGTGCATACTCCAACATAGTCGACATTCTGCTGCTGCTTTCACACACAATAATTATTAATGACATCGGTCCCAGAGGTCATTCATTTTCACAGTTAGTACACCTCCCTTTCCCCGTCTGCTCCTCCATGTTTCCTATATGTGCTCTGCTCCCTGCACCCTTTATTCTTTCATTAACGCTCCGGGCTCATCAGTAAGCATGGCCCACTTCAGGCTCAATTTAGACGAGCTGCTTCTATAAGAGCCAGCCAGTGAATTGTGATGTCACGCCCATTGTCTGCCAATTACAATTCAATTTAGCAGAAGAAACGCACTGCAATGTGATTATAGGCAATAGATGGTGTGTGTGTGTGTGTGTGTGAAGAGATTTGTGATAGTTTCCACCTTTCACTCTGCACTTTTCATATTCTCCCTGTTCATCTTCCTCCTCTCCTGAGACTCTCCACAGTCAGTTGGCTTAGCTTTTTTTTTTTTTCAGACAGTGTGACATTTGCACCTTCCTACTGCCTCACTAAGCCGAAGCAATGAATGCTAGCAGGCGGCAACGTACACGACATACTGTACACACACACACACACACACACACACACACACACACACACAGGAGCTGCAGAAGAGGAGAGTCTGATAACACGTATTGGAAACCTGTTTGCATTTTATGTGAAAATGTCATGTTTTCAATAGCTTTGTATGTGCATTATTTACAGCTCATGCTCTGCGCGGCCTCTGCTGCTTTGCTCACCAGTTAACTGAATGACTCACATTGAACCAAATGAAGACTCCGAACAGATGAGAGGGAATACAGATGTACACAAACTACAGAGACACAATGGGAGTAGCATTCACTTCTGAGAATAACCAATTCACATACACATAAGATCATTCCACCAAGACTCAACATGTCACATGTGGTGCGTATAATCTTTTCTCCCAACTTATCTTCTGAATCAGCTTCTCGCTGTGAGCGATGACGTCCTACACGGACACTATCTTCTGTCAAAGTTCAAACATTTTTTGATTATTTCACACAAGAGATTTCAGTATGTGTGTTGTTCTCTGGGGCGACATCCAAACTAATACGTTTTCCGTACACGCGAGCGTTTTATCACCGTTCATGCATGTCACATGACCATGCACGTGCGAGTGTAAACAGGAAGCAGATTGTCTCAGCGATGGAGGAAAGTCGGAGCAGAGCTTTCTCTGCTTGGAGCGACGAGCAGGTGGAAGTGTTCCTGACATGAAGTGATGTGATTCGTTCTCCATGTTAATTAATTAACCACGAGGCTGAGGTCGTTTGTTTTCTTCCAGGAAGGGGATCACGTGATACGGGCGTGACAAATCAGGGAAGGACACGTCGTGGCTGATAAGACCCAATCAGGAAGTGAACGCTCAAACCCACTCCTGAGTTTCCAAACGGAAGTTTGAGGTCTCTGTTTTACGGGTTAGAAAACGGCAGCAGTGTGGAACGCAGCAGACATATTAGTGGGTGTAGTGGGTGTAGCCTGAGCTCCTGCCAGTGGTTTAACGTGGGCGGGGCTCAGTTGAAATAAGGTGATGTCACATTGTTATAACACATCACCTTCAGTCTTTCTAAAGTTTTACCACTTCTGACGAGTCCTCTGTTTCAAAGCTTTGTTTGAAAGCGTGAAGAACCATGGGGGAAAAAATCAACATTATCTGAATGTTTTCAGAGGTTGAACGTGCAGCTTAGTCCACACACACACACACACACACACACACAGTGAAACAGTGGCGTCCCAACACAGCTGGCTCCGCTGAGACTTGAAGCAGGTAGGATCACCTCACTATAAATACATCCAGCGACACGCCTGTTATTCCCATCATGGCACAGACCAGTCTTTCACCTTCTCCTCTCTCCCCCTCTCACTCCATTAGCTAACAGAGACTTTGACTGTAGGCGCCTCTCCAGTTTTACTCTGTGATCAGCAGTCATACGTCTGGAGATGTGCTCACTTCACTCCAGGCCGCAGCACACTGTTCAGTTTGTAAAGGTCGTGTGCAAGTGTCTCGTCTTTGTGAGGCCAACAGAGGATCGTGGAGCAATCTGCAGGACGGAGCAGATAACGTAGAGATGGGTGAGTCAATCACCATCGACGGCTGGGGCAAGAGGGCAAAAGCGAAATTTAGAAGCGGCACAATTGTATATAAAGTCAACAAATAGACGAGAAGGTGGAAGATGCACCTGTGCAAGTTGAGTGTTTATCGTGCTACACTTCATTAACTAGCAGAGAAAACAGGAGCTGCTGTCTGAGCGTCCACACATGCAGTGTGTTGCTAACTAGCTACGCCTAACGAGAACAGTCGCTACTACAAGTGTGAAAAACAACAAATCGCCATTTTTACGTGTCAGACTGTTTCTTGGTCGGGACCGGTAACGTCCTGCAGTCGCTGCTGGTTGCCTGGCAACGGTTCTCAACATATCTCTACAAGGGAAACAGTGGACTGAATTTGACAATAATTACCAAATACTGTAATTTCCCTTTAAGACTATCGCCCACAAACATGAATAACAGAGTTGAAGTTCAGTGCAAACAGGGCAGTAAACAACACGTACACACACACACACACACACACACACGCAAGTTGTAAGTGTGCTGCAACAACAAAATAATGACTGAGGCTTATCTTTCATTGCAGTGCCTCATAGCTCATTTAAATAAAACACTTTAAAGGAGTTCGTGTTTCCACTCTTCTCTCTCCCTCCCCATTGTTTTGCCTTAAAGCGCACGCACGCACGCACACACACACACACACACACACACACACACACACACAGTATTTCCCACCTGATGCTGTTTAGGGACACGAGGCCCGCTCTACCAGCGTTGCAGCACAGGTAAAAGAGTTTATTCACTGAGGGCTGGTGGCGTAAAAGTGTGTGTGTGTGTGTTTGGGAGGGGGTTCACAAATCACTTTAAAAATAAATTTAATATTCTCTACTTGAAGCAGCCTGAACTGAAGCACAGACACGTCTGAACGCTCTGGATAAGTGTTTTTCTTTAAATGAAAGAAGTCATTCCCACTTTGGCAGAGTTGAAGCTAAAAAAATAAAAAGAAGCCCAGTAGACACACACTTTAAACACATTCACAGATAAAGTGTGTCATTATAGACAGATGAAGTGAGACCGGGCCGACGTTACTGCACATCTGCTCTGGTTCAGCGGGTGTAGAGTACCTTAAAGGAGCTACAGAGGGACTGTGTGCTGATGTGTGGCAGCAACATGTCACTCAATCGCAGCTACACACAAACTTAATGGCAGAAGGCAAAGAAAACACACCGAGCAGGAGGAGGAGGCGTTGCAGCGCAGTCACGCAACGCACCGCACTGTCCTCCTCTTGTCTCTTATTCTGCTTACTGGAAAAGAAAAAGGGTTTGACTCGTGCTCCTCCTCTCCAGAGAGCGGTGGAGAGGAGGAAGGGAGGAGCAGCTGAAATGAGAGGAGAAAGAAAGGGGAATCATATCATCCTTGGCACAGATTAGGGTTCAGCGAGAGACAGTATCTCCACCAGCAGACGCGCTGATAGGCGTGAAATGAACGGGGAGAGGTGCACCGGAGTCAGAAAACATCCACGTGACGAGCTCTCCTGGGGGAGCGCTGCCTCTCCGAGGGAGGCAGAGAGAGAGGGAGTCGAGCTCTGGTCAGCGCCGAGGGACTCCCTTTATGCAGAAGCATTCAAAGAAGGAACGAGCAGCAGCAGACACAAGGACACTTTTTAAACTCAGCAGACGTCCATTACGACTTTGTGACTAGTGTGCACATTAAACACCTCTGATATGCCGTGAATATTAAGAGTTAAAGTATATAAAGTATATGAACGACTATCGTACACAGACAGATACTCTAAATATGAAACCTATTTGTTCTCACTACACCAGTCATGTCTCCTTCATCCTTTCAAACCTTTCTTTTTGGACATAGAAAATGTGCAAGTTAATAAAAAACCCTCTGAACCTAAACTGCTTTTCTGTCACTGATGATTTAGGCTAATCACAAATGCCAGCTGTTTGCATATTTTCACGAAGCAAGCCGTGTTGTTAGTTTTTTTTGTGCTAACACTGCTTTAACTGCTGTTAATGTTGGTTACATATTATAGATATTGTGTTAGTATAATGTCCAAACCTGTGCTCATACTGTAAAACTAAACAGATCTTTTTCATGGGTTTTGTCTGCAGGTTTCCCATCATGCTTTGGGTGATGTAAAACAGGTAGGGATGCACCAGTCTGATCCATTACTGACCTCATTAATCGGGAATCAGCCAAACGTTAAATATTTAGTCAAAGTCATTAGTTAGAGAGTAAAAAGAATCATTTGCGGACGTTTCTCCCAGATGGACCGCTGGAGTCAGAGGACGTTTCTCAATCATTTCTGATGTGTTGTGTTTTCATGATGGTTTCAGACCGGCAGTGCATCTCTCCCCTGGATTACAGAAGAATGCGGCGATTATTCGGTGGTCACATTCAAACCATACGCCTGCCTGACGGAGCCCTCGTGCACAGAGGGGTTACAGGTGCAGGGCTGGGTCTTAAAGCAGAGGCGGGAGGACAGCTTTAAGCAGCTTAGCAGCATTGTAAGTAAACACATTACACCCAGTGCATTGCCCATCCGAAGGAGCGCAGCAGAATATCAAACATTTCATGAACTCCTGCCGGGTAAATAGCAAGAGAGAGAGAGAAACTTTCATTTTACACACTGACAGGTGAGTCAACCTACTCCTCACACTGACTGTCAACAGTGCACTCATCAAGCTAATATTTAATACACCTCTGGATCAGCTCCAACTGTAAACACACACACACACACACACACACACACACACACACACACACACTGCATATAGCCAGCTCTGCTAAAACTTAACCCTACGACAGAAACTCCAACTTACATTTAGATTTTCATTTGTTTTGAGGGAAACCTCACGTAACCAGGATCATGTGGAGTGGCATGTATTTTTATTGTCTTACAAACTGGGAGATTTGCAAGTGGTGGAATTTATCAGACAGGGAAGGTCTAAGGAAAACAATTGAGTTGCATTGTGGGAAGTGTAGGATCCAGCATTACTGGAGCTCAGAAGGACTGAAAGTGGGGATTTCACTGCCTCCGCTGAGACATCACTGTCTTTATAATTTGTCTCTCAACTTTATGAAAGTGCAGAACTAAATCTAGGTCTGCAGAAATAACTTAACTTCAACACGACACCGACACATCAGCGCCTTATTAAGTTGTCATGGCGGAGGTGTTAGCAAACAGTTGCTCCAGCAGACACGGAGTCTTTCAGCTCTGTTTTTGGTCTCCACCACCTCCTGAGGGGGGTATCTGGCTCTTTAGCCACTATGTTCACCAGCTAGCTGCTAACTGTGTGTGTCTGCTGTTTGCTGCTGAGCAGGTAGCGTACAGTGTGAAACAGATGCTGGAAACAGCTGGTTGACGAGAGCCGTGAGACTGAAGCAAAACAGTAAAAACATTGATTAATGCAGCTTCAAGAGAAAACTTTACAAGGCTAATAAACCTATTTATATACTACAGTTCAGTTGTGCTTCAAGCATTAAACATCAAACAGACGTACACTTAAATACATATTTAGACTATATGGGTCAAGGAGGGATAAATAGTCATAAATCAGCTACTAATGAGGACAAATGTGAGAATACATTAATACACCTGCTCATTAGAGATTAAACTCCAGAGTATAAGAACATGTAATTGAGGCCATCTAGCTGCATGCTTCATGTTTCAAACCATATCCAAAAAGCAAGTTAGAAAGGCAGATAAGCCCATGTATTTAGTGCTCCTCCTCCTCCTCCTCCTCCTCACTACTCCTTCATCTCTCTGAAGCTGATATTGACAAGTTTAAGTCCAGGTTCAGGTAGATCCTCTGGCTGGTCCCTGAGAATATATATATATATATATATATATATATAATATGTTATTTTTTTCTTTGTACACAATGCCTTTGCTTTCTTTCTTTCTATCCTCAGTTTCATTTCATTCTTCGGATGAAATGGCCCAGAAGCAAAAGCTCAAACAGGCAAAAACTGTGTGTAAAAAAAAAGCAATCTGCACAAGTGTGTGTGTGTGTGTGTGTGTGTGCGCATCAGCTCCCGTGGTGTTGTTGTTTACATGGTGCCAAACAGAAAGGGAATATTGATTTTATGGCATCTAACATCATTAAATAACAGTCTGATTGAAAGTAATGCATCGCAGCTCGTCTCACTCTGACCGCCCTCGTGCTGCAAAATAAGAGCTCGAGGACATAAGTGTCTTCATTCTGAGGCTTCAAAATAAAAGCACCAAAAACGCTACAAGAGTTTGCTTTCACATGAGCTTCTTTAAATATTCATCCTGGCAACAAGTGTTGAAAGGAAGTATTCCACAGATGTTCAAAGCCCCTTGGGAGGCCGGTAACGTTTGTACAGTAGATCTGCAGCCACACAGAGACACACTCGACAAGAGGTCTGCCGGGGCTCTTTCAGAAGCTTTCGTCACCCTGTGAGGACCCCGAGGCAGATTTAGAAACCAGAGCGAGATATCAGGTCAGCGTGGAGTCTTCACAGAGAAACCAAGCATCTTGTCTCAACAGTCAACACTGTTTAGAGGCTCAGTTCCCACATTTGGGAACATCTTAGTAAGAAAAGTTGAATTCCTGCACAGGAATGCAACGTTTCGGTCACTGACCAGGCATCAATTTCACAATACGAAAGTCTCAGTATCCAAACTTCATAACCTTAAAGACTACCTTACAGACAATTTGCCTATTTGAACTCCTTTTTCAATTAAAATCGCCTATTTTTGCGTCGCCCATCAAATTTTTCCCAAGATTCGTTTGGTTTTAAGTTTGTTTTTATTGACTGATGTGGCCATTGTTCACTGTAGTTTGAGTATAAAGGCTTAGTCACATCAACGTTTTCAACTGGGACATTTCGTGGTGAAACTGCCCAGTACAGAGAAAAAGGAAGTAAGCTAGGGGGCTAATTGTGACTGACTAGCGCTTGCATGTTCCTAGCTGGCTAACGTGCTAGCGGTTAGCTGGTTAGCCCTGTTAGTAGTTAGCTTACAAGCGTCTAAAATCCAGATATGATTTTCGCTGTGTGCAACCATAAGATTGTGTTTCTTACTGTGAATGTGATGCCTGACGAAGGTCCATAACCGAAACGTATCTCTAAACAAACTCAAGTGTTGACAGTGTGTGGATGTTCAACCTTTCCTTTCACCGACTCCCCTGCTCACCTGTCCACCAGGTAACTTCTGAACACACACACCAACATCCAAACAACCTGTTTACAGTAAGTTATAGTGGATACATCCTCCTCCCACCATTAGCACTGTAACAGCTGACTGTCTGGTCCTATCAGTTAACACCCCCCCCCACTGGGAGCTCCCCCGTCATTACAGCTCGAGCCTCCACTTCAACATCAGGGCTCACTCTCTATTTCCAGCTCGCTCTCTGTGATCTTTGAGCCAGAAACACATTTGGTGAGGCAACAAATCCCATGCCAGGTCACACCACCCACTCAATAGATGGAGGAGGTTTGAAAATGTCAGCAACTGCCTTCTCAAACATATCTTCCTGCAGAGTTACTAATGCTAACGAGAGTCTGCAGGCACGCTAGCTGTGCTTAGCAACAAGCCAAATGTTAACGTTAGCATGCTAACCAGTGGTGGTGGTGGTGGTACATTTAGTCTACTCAAGTAATATTAATAATAAACTTTTATTTATGCAGCACTTGTCAAAACACACATACAAAGTGCTTTAAAATAAAAGTGTATTTAAAAGAAGAAACAGTACTTCAATACAAATTTGAGGTACTTGTATTTTTTGAATTTACATTTTCTGTTTATAGGCTACTTAGTAAAAATAGTGAAATACTATAAATGTGATTTAACACTCACAGGGGCCTCAGTGTATTTGTAATTGAGTATATTTACATTGTGGTAAACCAATACTGCTTCAAATGATCCAATACTTCTCCCATCACTGGCGCTAACATGCTCATGATGACGATGCTAGCACGCTATCGTGTAGTTCATTACAGTTCATCCTCAGGGGAACATGAACGTGTGAACCAGAAACTTCACGACAATACATTCAATAGTTGCTGAGACATTTCACCAAAACATGTGAACCTCATGGAGAGTCAGCGATCAGGATTCATGCTCTGAGGACCATGAATGTCTCCGAGTTACATTTCTGTGTATTTTGCAAAATATACTCCTTTTTATTTATTGTTCAGTCTAACAAGTCAGAAAATAGTTAGGAAATAAAGTGGCAATGTCAAAGTCCCACAAATAACTTGCTTTGCATAACCTACAATCTAAATATAATATGAATATATTGCAAATACACACATTAGAGAAGCTGCAATCAATGAAGGTTCAGTATTCTTCCTTGATAAATGACATAAACAATTAATTGATGATCAGAATTAATATTCTGCTGGTTTATCGAAGCCAATTGTTTCAGCCTAGAATCAAAATGTGCAACAAACTGCAAAGCATGTGACTTACTTTCATTAGCCTACTTCACATTGTATTTGTGGTGACTGATACTTGTGTGTGTCTTATATTCATATATAAAACAACTGTGTTGCATCACTATAATGTAACAGTGCAGCTTAAACAGACTTTATGCAGCTCTATGGCATTTTTTCATCTCGTGTATAATCCTCCAGTAAACCCACGCAGACGTGTTGCTGCGGTGTCTTTGTGAAATGCGGGCTATTAACGGATTATCCTTAATAAAGTGTCCGTGACTGCGCTCTCTGGGGGAGTTTAAATGGCCTCCTGGTTCCCAAACGGTGCCAGCCAGCCAGCCGCCCGGCGCATTCCCACATCCAACCAACTTTGTGGGAGTAAAGTCGACTTAAAAAAGCCACAGCTCACTCACCTTCTTCCGGGGCTGCCATTTCATCATATTTGTAAAGCAGAGATGTGCAGCATCACAGTGTCTCAGCAGCCGGTGTGGAGCGATGAGGACGCGGCGGCACAGGCATCGCAGACCCGGCAGAACAGCTGCCTCCGCCGGCTTGTAACAGTCAGACGCGCCGTAAGGAGAGCTGAGCGGACGCGCCGGGTTGCATGAGTTAGTTAGTTAGTTAGTTAGTTAGTTGGTTGGTTAGTAGGTTATAATCCCGTTATAATGACACCGAAAGCCCTCCCGGTGCTGTCCTGTCAGCCGGTCTCCGGTTCCTGCAGAGCATCATCCGTGCGCTCCGGCAGCTTCAGCGGCTCTGAGGACTCAACTGAGCCGAGAACAGAGAGTCTCTCTCTCTCTCTCTCGCTCTCTCTCTCTCTCTCTCTCTCTCTCTCTCTCTCTCTCTCTCACTATGTGAAAAAGTGACTATGTGACTATTTTTCAGGTACTTTACTCCATTTTATGCTATTTTGTACTTCTACTCTCCTCCACTACATCTCCAACACTGTGGCCTGCTGTTTACTCCACTACATGTGTCCAGATTCAGATTAATAATACAATAATCAATACATAAATTGTGATAATATCATATCAAAAGATTTTGATCTGTGAAAAATGTCCGTCTTCAGCAACATCCTCACACTGGAGAAGCTGGAACCAGAGAACGAAAATTGAACACCTAATCGATTATCAAAACACTGATTGATTGATTTTCTTCCTTTCAGCCCTAGAAAACACTTATATTGTGTTTTTTCTTATATTATTAAGAAGGCATTATGTAAAACTATGAACGTAGAAAGCTGATAATACGACAACAGGCTATTTTCAAACTAACTGCTTCATGCACGTTGAAGACCCTTTTCGATTGGAGCATCTTGGTCCTTTTGAGCAACTTCTAATAGTTGTATCATGATGTTTTTGCAAGCTTTAGTCACATGACTCTATGGTCACATCCAAGAGGTGCAGAGATCCCAGTAGCACATGCACAACAGTAGAAAGAGCAAAGGGTAAAAGAGGTTTGCACAAGGAGAACCCAACACCTCCCTCTCTGCACTCACAGGGTGGTGAAACCAATATTGTTGGGGATCAGGGAAGTTGAGAGGGCAGGGACACCAGACGAAAAAGCCTCCAGGATCCTTTAGCCTCCACAAACAAAACACAAAGGGCAGCTACAGGACGTGAGAGCTCCTGATAATTAATGTGCCATCACCTGTCTCTGCTTTACAGCCATACTGTACATGCACATAGCCTTAACATGCACGTCTGAAAAGGAGTAGTTCGAGTTACATGAGAAGATTGGTACCACCCTCTTGTCTGGTTAGCTTAGCTTAGCATAAAGACTGGAAACAGGGGGAAACAGCTAGCATGAAGCTGCCCAACGGTACTGAAATACGCCCATCAGAACCTCTGAAGCTCCTTAATTTACACGTTATATCTCTCAGCTGTGGGCGGTTATTTGTGACCACCTGGAAATTTACCACCAGTAAAACCACAACTTGTATTTTTTACATTTCCCTTGTGTGGATTAAACAATCCAAATAGGACGTGTTAATCAGTGAGCTTTAGAGGTGCTGGTGGGTGGATTTTGTTACCTTTAGACCTTGTTTCCAGTCTTTGTGCTAAGCTAAGCTAACTGACTTTAGCTACGTATTCATCGTACAGACATGAGAGTGGTATTGATCTTCTCTGAACTCTATTTTCTGAAACTATTCTTGTTAATGAAACAGCTGATTTTCTCCTCATACATCATCATTATTGTTTGGAAAAACCTCTTTTTGTCTCGTCAAGTGAAACGAAAAGGTCAAATTCAAGTCGTGTATGTCATCACAGGTTTAGTGAATCTGGATTGAAGTGTGTTTGTGCACGATTGTAATGGGTTCCTTTAATCAATACCAGAGATGAACTTAACAGAGCGACAGTGAAGGTAAGTTGTAGTGAAGGATGACGATCACTAACCCTATTTCCAATAATAGAAACACACCGTCGTGTGTGAGCGTCAGTCATTTAAAGAACAACCTACCGAATTAGATTTAGAGGAGGATTCCCGCTTCTGGTTCTTTGTGAAGCCTCACTGTGGTTTTAATTTGGTGATAACCCCCGGCTTTATCACTGCAAGCCACCTCAGCCGACGTCAGCTGCTTTTGTTTAGTGTCTCATTGCAAATAAAACATGTGGTGTGTAAATAGAAGAAGGGCGAGATGACACCCACCTTAGTTACTGTTGCTTCACCTGTCAAGCTTTCCCATCCTAACACGGCACATGTGCATTTACAATACTTACTGTTGAATTTCACTTTTGAAACAAACAAGTAAACAAAAGACAACCATCAAATTTGTCAATAAATGCAAACTACTGAATTTTGACTTGTTTTAAAACGAGAACCCTGCAAAAGGGTTTTTATTTCTGCAGTTGAAGGCTACATACATGATATCATGCTAAAAGACTGAGGCTAAAGCTAACACGTACCAGCGAGAGGACATGATCAGATTTAGACATAAGGGTGTTCATTGTGTTGCAAAGCGGCTAATCAGTCAAAGTATTATAAATAAGAAAGTAATTCAAATATCCTTTTGTTCTAACATCTCTTTTTGGATGCTAACTATAGAAATACAACAATACAGAGGTAATATTTATGTTTTTTTATGAAAATGTTTGATGTCTAAAAGAAAAGTCTCGACCGATATTCGATGTTATACCTCAGGTAAACAAATCCAATGCTAACGTTAGCCTAAACGCTAATAGTATCCAGGACCAGTTCTCCCACAATGTAAGTTCCAGACATGAAACCAGGCTTTTTCTAACATGACCTGCTCCTTAATATTGTCACGATAGTCACATTGACGTAGCTCATGAGATCTTTTAGGTTATTAGTTACTACTCTTGGTCGTAAGCTAGTTAGCCAGCCATGCTAACGTTTGCAGCTTTCATTAGAGCAGGTTTGATCCATTTCTTTCACTTTTGCCTTTTGTTTTTGGGAGTTAAAAAGGACACAAGCCTCCAAACTCTTTGATACCAAGTCTCTCCCCGTGCACGCCGCTTCAACATGCCTAGCTTCGCTAAGCTATGGCTGGACGATTGCTGTTCGGGGGAAGGGTTTAGTGATTGGTCGATTTAGCCAGATGACATCTCCACTATAAAGCGGAGACTGAAAACGACGTGACGAACGCTGGTGGGTTCATGACCTGTAAGAACACAGCACCAGTTCTCTCTGAAGACCACCGTACTTCCTGTCGTTGAACAGGGGTTAAGCTCTTAATTGAGCACATGTTCCCAAAATAAACAAGACAGCAGCTGTGTTACGTGGTCGTGTTGAGGAGCCGAGAACCACAACAGGCCCAGGAGATCAAGGCGGGTGGTGGTGATGTAATGTGGGTGTAACTAGTTGGGTGTAACTGAGAGATGTGGGGGAAGCAGTGAAGACAAGGTAGCAGATGACAAGCTGCACCTCCTCCTGATACCCCCGACTGTCGCTCTCTGCTTATCAAAGCTTAATACTGTCCAGAAACCTCTCTCTCTCTCTCTCTCTCTGTGTGTGAGTTCAAGTTTAACCTTATAGCATCAAACCACTTTAATTAGTTGTGATGCCATTTCTCTAAAGACTGATGAAGCCGAACAACTGTCACGGCACAAAAAGCCATAAAAGTTCATTAAGTCGATCCTCAGAACATCTCAACAACTATTTGACGAGTTGCCATAACATCTCGCACAGACATTCAGAGTCCCCAGTGGATGAATCCTAATGATTTAGTGATGCCCTGACATTTGTGGTTCTACTGGATGGATTTCCATTAAATTAGGTACAGACATGCATGGTCCCCAGAGGGTGAATCGTCCTGATTTTGGTGGTCCCTTGACTTATTGTTAAATTCATATTAGTGCATAATGAGAGTACAATGTCAACGATTAAACATAGTCAACAGTGGCAGCTTTACAAGATCAATAATGCTGCTAATTGTGTGTGTGTGTGTGTGTGTGTGTGTGTGTGTGTGTGTGTGTGTGTGTGAGAAAAGATTACATTACTGGCTATGGTAGCGACCGAGCACGTCACCCTGAGCTCTGTTGATTAATATGAGGTGTGACAGGTATCTGCACGAGTGTGTGTGTGTGTGTGTGTGTGTGTGTGTGTGTGTGTGTTCATGACAGAGACTGTGAAGGATGTGATTTTATTTCATCCCCGTCTTGTTCAGACGGTGTGACATCTTCACTTCAAAATACACACACACACACATGTAGCTCACAAACAATAGGACACACAAACGCATCAAAAGTATGTAAGTATGTAAATGTCTCACTGAATAAAATATTTGGTCACGGATTTAAACAGCGATATTCAGTATGTAAATGTGTCGACTGTGTCAATAACATGTTAAAGTGACAGCTGGTAGACGTTGGTCCCTTGTGTGAGGTGGAAGCCTTCAGGGAGAGCTTTTGTCTCCTGCTGTGTTGATATGAACATCAAAGACAAACTGAGTGCTACAGAATACTGAAAACCTTAATATCTGTGTTGAAGAAGTCCAGTCGCCCCCCCCCCCCCAGCGCGCACACACACACACACACACACACACACAACTGTCTGCAGCTGCAG
>JAVQJD010099894.1:0-34303 GCA_036023655.1 Nannoperca australis
TTCACCCGCAGGTCCTTCAGTGACAGGCTGCTTCACCCGCAGGTCCTTCAGTGACAGGCTGCTTCACCCGCAGGTCCTTCAGTGACAGGCTGCTTCACCCGCAGGCGCTTCCTTCCTGCTGCTGTCAGTCTCTACAACCTGCACTGCTCCCGGTGCACATACACGAAATAAAACTGATAACTCTCACTGTACAATAGCAATACCCATAATAATGTAAATTCATTAGTTTTGTATATGTATTTATTTTATTTTATATTATATTATCTTTAAGGTGGAACTGACTTCATCCTCATGTACAGACACATGGCATACCGCGCCTCGTCCCCCGTTAGACGCAAACTTTCACTTTCAATTTCGATGCAATCCCACGTCAAAGTCCTGGTCCGTCTTGTGGACCGAGGACTGGGGGGGCACCGGGCCTGCTGCTAAGCTTTTGTCCGATGACTCACTCGTGAAGAGGCCAGTGCTCGTCTTTGTTTCCACACACAGGTACCGGTGAACTGGAGGAAAACATTACGTCATCCCCAGCACCGTGCGGCAACACACACACACACACACACACACACACACACACACACACACACTTGTTTTGTACATTTGTTGACAGCATAAGCAGAAGTAAATCCTCCACTCGTCAATGTCAACTTCTGGTATGATCAAAGGCACATGATCAAGTCACATTTATTACACCGCACTAACTACACAGTCACAGAAACACACTGCTAACGTACAGGTACGGAAATGCTCTTACCCCTTTCTTCTTTTTCAGTTTTGATGTCCAGAATAGCAGCCAGCCCCGCTGTCAATCACGCACAACCCGCGAGTACGCGCTGCTATTTATCCTACGTTAGAGAGCCGGCTAATGCTAGCTAGCTCGCGGTTTAGCTTGTGAGCTAGCTACGATAAATTAGCAACCCAAGTAGCTGGGTAAACTGAGGCACCTGTGGGCTGACATAAACACCGACCTACTTTAACGGACTGTGAATCTTCCGAGAGGCCTTTTGCTTAATTTTGCAATGTTGTACTAACACACCGTGCGTGTTTTAGGCGAGTTGAGGTGGTCTGTCAGAGCCGAGGCGAGTGTTGTTGTCTCAGGAAATGCAGCAGGTGAATGTGCCCTGAGTTAAGCCGCTCAGGCAGCACTTCCTCTCAGGCTGCAGATACAACCTCCTTGTTTAAAACGGAAAATGAATACCAGGAACTTAACCTGAGATGACACGAAACATTAAACATATTGTGTGCAGGGACACACAACTTAGTTACTTTGTAAATATTTCATTCTTTGGGCAAAAATCATATATCAAATCATAAATTATTTAAAAAATGTTGATATTTCTCTTTCTATATTTAACATGATTCAATCCCAAAACTTTCATTCTTAGAAAAGCTGAACATGTTTCTGTAATGATTATTTCTCACTATATCTCAGTTCAACTAAAATAATCTTAACCCACGGTACCTTTATTATTTTTTTCCAGGCCTTGAATGTAATGTTCGTTGTTAAGAGAAGTGTACAGTTGTTAATTAAGTTCAAGTTTTCGTTTATTTATCATATGTAGTTAACACAGGGTAAATATGCAATGAAATGTGCTGGACGAGAATCGGTCAACTCAGCAGAGCAAAAATATAAAATATGAGGTATAAGGGTAAGGAAACAGAATCTACGTACAAGATAACAATAGCCATGGTAAGATATAAAAGGCCATGGTAAGAGGAGCCGAATTTACATTTAAAATGAGCACTGGTAATTACATTTAAGTTAGAAATTAGAAATTTAAGAATACGTTTAGCAGCAGTTATACCTAAAAATTAGGGTTGACACAGTTGACAAAAGACTCATCTGCCTGCACTTTACATTTTTTATATACTGTCACGGACGTTTTCCAGTAGTATCCTAAATGTTGTGTATAAACTATGAATGCTGTCTCGCCCCTTCTTGGTGTTGGTGTGGAGGCGTGGCAGTGGGCGCCGCTGCCTGAGAGGCCCCACGCAGGGCGAAGCCGAGGAACTCCCCCAGGAAATCCCCTTCCTACTTCCGCAGTGGGGGTGATGACGTCAGCGGGCTGCGGCGTCAGGTCGTCTTACGCTGATGTGCGCGAAGCGAAAGAAGCTACATGATGCTCTCTGTCCCGGCTGCTGGAGTTATTTTCATATTAGCTTGGATTCATCCGAGCTACGCGCTGTATTTCCACATCGGAGAGACGGAGAAGAAATGCTTTATTGAAGAAATCCCAGACGAGACGATGGTTATAGGTGAGCTGCTGTGGGGTCGTTAGCTTGATGTAGCTAGCAGGCTAGCTAGCGTTGCACACGAACAGCTGGCTCCTGCAACGATGCTGCGCTGAATATGACAGTAGTTTCAAGAGACGTCTAGTGTATCGTTAAAAGCTTATAAGTTCCACAGTTGCAAAGTTATCAACCGGTTTTTGTAGCTGCTCGTTAGCTTCTTTACACCTGACTTTATATTTTCCATTCAGAATAATAACCACAATATATCACTGATGTCATGATGGGTTTAAGCGACAGTGAGGTTTTTAAAGGTTTCGTTGTTAACTACATAATGAAACATAACGTTGTGATGGGAAACCATTTCTTACAATCACCTTCACTCATATGAATCCACGTCGCACATCACGTTTGTCTATAACGCCTAACATAAACAACACAGGTAAATAATGCATAGATAGTTTTTACATTATATTTCCGTGTTTCTGTTATACCGCCTTTATATAAGTTAAAGTTATATAGGCTCACACTGTTTCATTCTTCTTCGTCTGTGTGTGTTTGCTTACATTCATTTGCCTTTTGATATGTTGTTATATTTCTGCTACTGAAGGCTACATTATGTTGAACAGCCCTATTTGCAATCTTAATATTTCTACCAGGCATGTTGTGGTTATAGATGTGGTTCTGTTGTAATGTTCTGGCAAAGCTCCTCTCCTCTGAGTGATGACTGGGTGACGTGATGGCATGTGTCCATGTTGCTTTGCCTGTCTGACAGGAAAGTACAGGACTCAGCTCTGGGACAAACAGACCAATTCCTTCCTCCCTGCTACCCCCGGCCTTGGGATGCACGTCGAGATCAAGGATCCAGATACAAAGGTAAGGACGGGGGAGGTGGCAGGAACACCCCCGCAGACTTTGGAATAGAATCTAAAGATCTTTCTCTTACAACTCTCCCAGATGATCCTCTCTCGTCAGTATGGGTCCGACGGACGGTTCACCTTCACCTCCCACACTCCCGGAGAGCATCAGATCTGTTTGCACTCCAACTCCACCAAGATGGCTCTGTTTGCAGGAGGGAAGCTGGTACGCAGCGTAGTCACGCTCTGATTTCTTAACCGCCTGAGCTGCTTCTTTTCTACAAAATGAAGTCAAACCAGAAAATCAGGCTTTAAATTTCAACACATTCTGATTCATAAAGGAGGATTCAATTGGTCTGACGTCTGAAGTTGCCATGGAAACTTAACCCTCCAGACTAACCTGAGGGTGTTGCACTGAAGCGCTGTAACAATCAATGACATCATTTTCTGCAAAGTTCCTTCTTAAAAGTTTCTCTTTACTGCTGCAGTTTGTAGATCTGAACACATTTGGACACAGAAAACAACTGATCATGATGTGCTTTTAACCCTTGTGCTACCTTGTGGAGAAGACACTGGGCCACTGGGTCAATATGATCCGGCAAGGGAGCACAAGGGTTAAATGCACCGCAAGTAAAACAGTCAGTCTGATTATTTAGCTTAATCCCAGCTCCTTTTTTTTAAGATAATTCTATGAAACACCCCGATCAGACAGTTACAAATTCTTTTTTTTGCACAGAAATGACCCAGTCAACACACAATGACAAACTGAACAGGGGAAGGAACGTATAAGAAAAGGATATAATCCACTGTTTTCATTCTCGTGTTGCAGAGAGTGCATCTGGACATTCAGGTCGGGGAACACACCAACAACTACCCCGAAATCGCAGCGAAGGACAAGCTGACCGAGCTGCAGCTGCGAGTCCGGCAGCTGCTGGACCAGGTGGAGCAGATCCAGAAGGAGCAAAACTACCAGAGGGTCAGTACAGAAACACAAGTGCACAAGTCCATGTCCCCAGAGCTCTGCTGACGCCTTTGTGTCCCGTGTCTTGTGCAGTATCGCGAGGAGAGGTTTCGCATGACGAGCGAGAGCACCAACCAGCGAGTCCTCTGGTGGTCCATTGCTCAGACGCTCATCCTCATCGTCACCGGCATTTGGCAGATGAAGCACCTCAAGAGCTTCTTCGAGGCCAAGAAACTGGTGTGAAGCCTGCGGGGGACGCGGCGTGGACACGCGTGGACGGACACGGCTGACACACAAACGCTACGAGTGAATTCCCACCTGTCGGCGACCGGGCTCGTAAATGTTTTAGGTGATTTAGGTTATTTCTCCATTCGCTTTTTCATGTTGCGTTTCCTTGGCAACTCGAGAAGACGCAGAGCCGTCATCAGTTTTTAGTTTTCACAGCTGTTACAAGTCACAATGAGGAGCTTCTTTGTGTTTTGTGTCTCTGTTTCTGTTGCTCACGCTTTGACCTGCAGGTTTTGTAACTTCTAAGCTTTCGGCCGTTTGTCAAGTGCTCACTTATGCAAATATGACGCTGGCCTTGATTCCTGACGTGTGTATCTGATGTTTAACTTCAACGCACCTATTTAACATTTTTAAGCACTATATAAAGACTTAAAGGTGGTTGTGAGCAGCGTTGGGACGTTTTTAAAGGTTTGTTAATTTATTCGTTATTACTTGAAGCATCATTCTGGATTTTCAGACCAAAAAACTGGTTTTCTGCCAGAGCTTTCAGCCTCTTCTGGTCGCCTTCATCAGCGAAGGGAGGAGGCTCAGTGGGCAAGATATTTCTGGTAAATAAAACTAATTAACACCTCATATTTCATATTCATATACTACAGTAACTCATGGTTTCTACAGCAGTTAGACACCAAGTTATAAATACATTAATCAACACTTTAAAGCGTCCTCATGTTTAAGTGTTTAATATATATTGCTTGTGAATGTTTCCCTCCTCCCGGCTGTATATAGTTTCTACCTGTACATTTGGCAGATTGGGCTGTAGATAGCGTTTGTGATACTCGTCTGTTAATAACGTTGTAAATAACAGGTATAGCTTCTCGACTGTCCTGTTCATTTTCTAAAGCCTTTTACACAGATTGATTGATCTTTACTCGTGTCGTAGAACTTATTTATTGGTTGTAGCTTGTGTTTTATTGCAGAGCTGAAGTTGTTTACTCTGATTTTAATGAGGAATGTGGGTTTCTTCTTAATACTGTTGATTCAGATTCATAATGAGAAGACGTATCATTAGAAGGGAGTAAAGTGTGTCAGCAGGTTCCTATTATAACAGGGTTATGTTTTTTTATCACTAAAACGTGTTCCTGTGGTCCAGATGTCAACTCCATGTGCTTAATAAAGAAACGAGACCGTCTGTCTGCCTCCGATGTATTTTGTGCCACTTTGCCCTCACTAGAAGAAATACACAGATATGTTCAACAATAAGATTTATTGCTTGGCTTCGACTTCCCCTCAGATTCCAAACCAAACAACTCCTCGTTACGACAGCAACCACAAGCTTTAATCACTGACAATGAAAGCACTTTTCATGGAGACAGAAAAACACTGACCTCGTGACATCTTTGAGACACTGCGACATCTACTCAGACAGAATCAGCTCTTTGCATAGATTCACTCCCTTTCTGCTCCGACGACGCAGCACAGACACAAGAGCGCTACTCGGGTTTGTTCATATCAAGAAGAGACCGTACGAAACAATATCAAACGCACAATGCTATGTGTCGTTATAAAGGGATAAATTATTTATTAAATCAAGTCTTTTGTTTCATCTGTACAACAAAAACCCTGTTCCTGATCACGTGTTGGGTTGGAAAGGTAGAAAATATCACACGAGCACAACAAACCCTCACTAACGCGTGTCTCCGTGCTGTCAGCAGTAAACGTCTGTCGCGGATCCAGGAATCTTGTAGGAGACGTTTCCATGAGGAGGAAGTCAGAGCACTATAAGGTTAGTAACACACTACTGTTAAAAAAGGGAGAGCTAGTTCGGTGACTAGTGCCGAATGCCTCTTTTAATGCTTAAAAGAGCAAGAAGGGCACACAAAAAAGTGAAGAGGGTTAGCAAACACACTTTAAACTGATGCTCCGCGTGGCTCCGTTCAGCTGAACGTTAAAAAGGTGTTTGAGAGGAGGCGAGGCTCCTTTAGTGTCCAGACACGGTGAGGTGCTGCATCTTCTTGGCGGCCTCTTCGGACACCATCTTGGAGGATCTCTCCGGGCTGGGAGCCGGACTGGGAGCCGGGCTGGGAGCCGGGCTGGGAGCCGGGCTGGGGTTTGGGGTGTTGGTCGCACTGTTGGGGTACTCCCTGTTGCCGAATATAATGCTGCCCACTCTTACGTTGGTGGAGCCCACCTCGATCTTCAACACACGGGAAGAAAACGTCCATGAAGTGAGCACATATACAAGGAACCTAATAATGAAGTTGTTACAGGCGACGGAGTGAACTGTGACCTCTGGAGATAACACTGTATTCTTTACCTCACGTCTTCTATTAGCATGACTTTATACACCTGCACTGTGCTGCTGCACCTGTGCACGTGACAACCTGCACTTTGTTGTCTCACAACTACATGTACAGAGTTTTGTAAGTAGAAAAGCCGTTTTGAATATTCTTTTACTTTTTGTTTCTTTTGGTTTGGTCGAGTTGGTGTCTCTTATTTTTTTAAAGTATAAAAATGTGGGATGATTTTGAAGCAGTTCTCTGGAAGATGATGAAGGAAACATCACAAAAAAGTTTCAGAATCGAGTTTTTGAACTTGCCAAAGAGAAGAAAAGAATTCTGGCTGTTGTTTGTGCTTAAAAAGCGACGATGAACGCTGATTAGAGGTGAAACTCACCGCATGTTCGAAGTCTGTGGACATCCCCATGCTGAGCTCCACCTCCTCCAGAGGCAGCTTCAGACTGTCGCACACCTCCTGCCTCCAACTCAGCAGCATCTACAGAGGGACACACCGAGTCAGAGAGAGAACAACTCGTACACATCGGACCCAAACAAACAAACAATCTTGAATCCCTTAGATCAGGTTTGATGTTATTTACACCAGTCTTCATGTGGCAGGTTATATGGAAATATTTAGGTCTTAAAGTCATTGTTCTTCTTTTTTTTTTTAAATACTTTGATGTAGTTGTTTTAATCCACTATTATAGTGGTCAAATATAAAGTTACCCACAGTATTAGCCAAGAATAGCTCTGGGGTCACACTGGCACCTTTCGTTGTTGCTCTGCAGGGCACAGTCCTGGTTATATTATCGTGCACAGATAAAAGAAGCGCAGTTCCAAGAGAGAACTCCTAACAACCACATGGTCTCCCTGAGAGTCTTCTGTACCTGAAAGTCCGGGTTGGGGCCCAGGGTGAGGTCGTAGCCGTAGCGCCCGATGGTCATGAGTCCTAAGAAGTGCAGGGCGGAGCAGTGGGCCACGATGTGCTTCACTGTGGCCACCGTCTCCTCCGGCGGGAGGCCGTGTTTATCTGCAACAAACATTGGATGACTCGTGAACAACAGGCTGTGTGTCTGACCAGCTCGGGGGAGGAGAACGTGCAACACTAACTCTGCTCTCCGCTGGTGTTGATCTGCACCATGACCTTTAACCTCTGCGCGCTGGCTCCTCGGATGCGCTGCCATGAGCCGTTCACCTTGTCGGCCAGTTTGGCCGAGTCGACGGTCTCCACGAGGAAAAGGTTGGGCACACCTGGGAACAGAGACACACGACTGGCTGCAGGGTTCTTTCCAACAAGAAGCTGGAGCGCGAGAGTCGACGCTCACTCACCCAACAGCTTGTTCACATTATTCTTCTGTAGGTGGCCGATGAAGTGCCACTTGATGTCTGGACACGAGTCTAAAATCTGGATGCAGGACACAAGAAATGGTGTAAAAACATGTTGCAGACTGAGGTGGGTTCTGTGCACAATCTTTGACCTACCAGAGGATCCGAAGCTTTGTCCACAAGTTCATTGACCTGGTGTTGGAGAGAAAGGACGAGGTCAGTCTCTACGTTATCATTCCTCTCTGCTGTGTGGACGCCGGGACATAAGGACAGTTTGGGGTTGTGCAGACCAGCAGCGCTCTATACTCACATAATTCTCTCCAAAGTTTCGCTGCCCGTGTCTGTAGGCCTCCACCACCATGTCCGGGGGTTTTGTCTTGCTGACAGCTACGAGGCGGGGGGGCACAGCTGGAAGTGTCTGAGGAAGGACAGAACAGGCTGTGTGTCAGCAGAGGAGCTCAGTGTGTGTGATGCTGCATGCCGAGCTGACGATCTGGGACTCAGAAGTGGCACGTTCAGGTGCAGGTCCACGTCCAGGTGCAGGTCCACACGCTGTGACCTACATATCAACCTTGATGCTGTTTTAATGAGGCAGCACTTTGTGGAGAGGACATCTCCACTGGTGGACATGTTTCACAGAGTGCGAGGAGAGGCTGGACAAACGCGTTAACCAACAGCACACAAAGCACGACCACCGGCATCACGTGCACGCACAAACCGCCTGGAAGCGCAATCACCACCAACAGAACATGCACGATGTTATGAAAGTGCTGCCACGAGCTCGATTGTCTCCCGTCCAAAGCTTGGAGTGTTCGGCAGCCTTACATAACAAGTCGTGCCGCCGCAGCACGACTTGTTTTCGACCCCCGCGAGTGGAGCGACGGCGGCGGCGCTCCCGAGCCGCAGCTCCCGGGCTGCAGTTACCTTGGGCCGCCGTGCCGCCGCCTGGTTCACCCGATCCACTACCGACTGTAGAGCCTTCCCAACCTCCTCCGACATTGCTACTTTCCACATACCGTCAAACGGCAACGACACACAACGTCAAGACACGCGTCCGCGTGACGGCAATCGGCTTTCAAAATAAAAGTCCACCGGAGGAGGAAGTGCGTCCTTCAGGCAGACAGCGCCCTCTGCCGGTTCTCCTTCTGCATCACCACTCGTCTGTGTGTGAACACCCCGACAAGATGTTGGAGCACTCTGTTAAAATCAGATGCACTAATAAATACAGTGTTTGGTCTGAAGGACCACAGGCTTAAGTTTTCCTGCAAGTTCCAGTTCTGCAGCTGCATTGTGTTCAGGACATACAGAGGACTGAAATACTGTTCCTCTCAACCCCTCAGTGCAAACACGACTAAAGATAACCAATATACTAATGGTCACCTAAAGAACATACAATAAATAAATCTGGCATAAAGAGACATGCAGTGTCTGTCATTGTGTAGTGCAAGAGTAAGTAAATAAAAAGAATACACTGTAACTATACATATGTACGTATACACACACACACACACAGTGCAAAATACCACCAGCTTACTGACTGGTTAAAGGTAATGTGCGCCTGTACACACACAAAGGTTTCAGAGTGTTGATGGGGGGCTCTGAATGAGCTGCAGGACACGCTTAACTTGGAAACACGACCCTCTGTTCACATTTAAAAAGGTGTTCAAATCAGAACAATGTTACTTTTAACAGGTGATTCCTTTTAGCTCCTGATCCGGTGTTTGGTGTCGGTTGTGTTTTCTGTCTGTTTGTACTTTTATTTTTTTCTGCTGTACATCTTGAGCGGGACTCCCTGGCAGAAGATCTCAATGGGACCTTTCTGGTTAAATAAAAATATTAATAGTTTATATATTTCTGCAACAAAATCCAGATTCCCTATCAGATTCCCTGACCTTCAAAATAAAAGCCTTTGGTGGAGGGGTGCTACACGGTTAAAATCACACATTTGACCAAATTCTTATATTTAGGTTGATATGGTCGTTAATCGGCCTGTTGCTACGGTTTCATCATAAACTGAACACACAAACACAAAATACAAAGAAACTGATTTATTCACAAGATTACACATTTCAAAACATGTCCAAAACAAAACCTCCCTGTCCACGGAAATCAGAGGAAAACGAGAAACACAGAGCTACTGTGAATCTTTCAAACAAAGCAGTAAGTAGAAGAGATGACAGAATGTAAAACAGGTGTGGATCCGCCTCTCATACTCTCTCCAGGGCCTCCAACATGATGATGCTGTTTCCCCTGATGACCTGTGAGAAGAGAGACCACAAACTGCATTAAAAACACACGTAACAGGTTTCAGTGGAGATACAGCCGCCCAACAGCAGCAGTATTTAAGACTTTCACAGTATAACGGTACACAGTAGGCTTATAAAACAAACCGAAAAACCCCAAAAACCTATAAATACTCTGGTTATCACGACATTTGGAGCAACTAACATGATCTTATCCGTTATTAACAGGAACTTTCCCAAGAAGCAGCCGCGATCAGAGCTGCTGGAATCTCTAAATGCTAAAGATGCGTCCGTTCTTCTGTCTGCTGGCACGCGGTACACTGGACCATCCTCAGCCAAAGGAGAAGAGGTCACGTCTTCCCACGTTTCCTTGCAGCTGCAACATTTAAAGCGACCGTGACAGACCCACGCCAACAACATCCTTCACATCGTTCTTTGACCTCATGATGTTTTCTATTGAGGTCAAGAGAAAGACGCCTTTTTTTCTTCTTTTTTTTTTGCCTGGTCGTGTGCAGCCGTTGTGTACGTACACTTGTGCTTTTCTGCTCCGAGTACTCACTAGAGCACCAAATGTGTATTCATCTGCCACTGAAAACAGTCCCCAACAAATGCTCCATTTCCTCCTGTTTGAGTAACTTTTTAAAAGAAGGGTTAACCTCATCGCTTGTAAAACGTACACACCATGGTCGCTATTTTCATTCCAATGTGGGGTTTTTAATGGTTCAACATAAAATATCATTTTCAGACTCTACTAAAGACAACATAGACAATAAGACAAATACTATCCACGGTACTGACCACCATGCCGATGTTGTTCTGTTGTCCTCCCGGGCCCATCTCCAGAGAGTCGTCCACCACCAGGTTCATAAAGGGGTCAAATCCTCGCAGGATGCCCTGCACGTGCCGGCCTCCGTTTAACTTCACTACAAAGGATAAAAGACATCAGTGACGTCTCTCGTACGTTTGGTTTAATCACTAATCCTTTTCAGTTAGCACTTCATGCTAAAGGATTTAGCATGAAGCGACTGCAAACCGCCCTGACAGGATCAATTATACTGACTGCTTCCTGTCCCGATCAGACTGGCTGTAGTTTACAGTAATATCTATTATTAAAAACCACATTCATTTTCAACCAATCCAATTTTTCCATCTTTACATTGGAGAGAGCATCGGTGTGTTAATGGCCAGCCAAAAAATACAATTTCCTTTCTTAGTTCCAGGGTTTGTACGGCTTTAAGAGTAAAGAGTGCAAAGGTATCTAAACCAAACCCCCCCCCCAGACTCTTAGTCTTATTACATCTAAAAGTGCCAGGAGATGGCAAACAGTGCAGCAACAGGATCATTGCATAAAAAAATCTGAAGATTTTAGTTTACATGATGACAATCAAGGATTTTTACAAGGAGCATATTTCTAACTTTAAAAACATAACGGTTAAAATGAAACTGTTATAATTAACTAGTATAATCAAGCACACTCAATTCATGTTGATATCTTGAAAGTACATTAAATGGAGCCCAAAATACTGTGAGGATGTAGCTAATGTTTTAGGATTTCTGCTCTTAAATGAAAGAAACGGAAAAACAAAATTTCCAATTGAGTTAAACTAGACTAGTTACTAAATTGTTTCTCTTAACTTCGTTTTTACACTTTTACACTGTAAATCTTCTTCCCGTTGCTGTATTTTAAGTACACTGCATTGCCCTGCTGTATGAAATGTGATACATAGTTACCTTGAGTAACTATATACCTTGAGTTTGCAATGAAGATGATACATTAAACAGCAATAAATGTTGATAAAACAGATGCTTCATAAGTTTAATGTTGCTTCAGAGCCAATTCAAAGGAGATTTATGTTAGCTGGTGTTTTCAGATCAGAAATCAAACTGGAGTGTGTTTGAACATGAGCTTTTAGGTATACTCACACGAAAGCTTCTTGTCCATGAATCTGAAAAAAGAAAAACCATTAGCTTACACCACAGAGGCTCACAGATGATGTGTAACACAGTCAGGCAGGCTAGCTAATGTTAGCTGTTAGCTTGCTTCCGTTACAAACAATGTAGCAGGGTTGCTAGCTTGTGCGCGTTAATAAGAACACAAAGCGCGAGAGATTGTAGGTTTATTTAAACAAACTCGACAACTTACTTCTTCAGCTCGGGGGGGTGTGCTTTGCTCATGTTGTCTTTGTTGTCTACACGCCGGCAAACTTGCACGTATGATGTTCGTTTCAGAAAACCGCGGAAGGAAAACGTGCGCCTACAGACCGGAAGTTCACCGATGGACTTCCGCCACGGACTCTCTGCTGTCGCTGTGTCCTCACAGCGCCGCCGTGAGGCCGGTGGGAGGAGGACGATTTATTTTATTGTGTACAAAAATGTAACTTTCAGCGGACATGTTTCAAGTATTTTCTCCATATTCAATTAAGGGGAACGAAGGAAGGAAAAAGCACAAAATACACTTGAATAAAATAAATTATGTTCTCATCTTTATACCTAATTTCCGTAATTAACTGACCAGTCGTTTTCGACAAAACAAATTAGATTTGATGAGAGGTGCTCATGGCAAGAAAACTAAACATTTTGCAACAAAGAGTGAATCATTTTTTTGTTTCATTATAGTTTAAATGTTCTTCTCTGCACCAAAATATTTTTTTATTTGCATTAAAAGGTTTGATGTTGTATTATTTACCACTAGTGGTGCTATTCCGGTACTACAAACTACTCTGTTTACTAGTATACAAAATTATGACTGTATTCACACAAACAGTATAAAGAACACAGACAAAACATCTCTTGAGAACTGTTAAGTTTTAATTATGTTATGTATAAAGAATTATAAACTAATTTAGAAAAAAACTCAAAGTGGAAGCTTCAAATCCTATTAAATAATTTTTCTACCTTTTCACCATAGAACTTTGAAAAAAAACAACAACAAAAAAACAGTAGCTGAAAATCCTTTAGAGAAAAAAAAGAGAACTCATGTTGATCCTAGTTCACTTATCAAGCATCACAGACTTACTGAAAGGCTGCCATAAGTCTATCTGTTTGCATAGCAGTGTATTATCACCCAAGTGCATGCTAAAAACACAGGCTGTAATGAGAGGCAATGTATCAGGTATAACGACCCAGGACAGCCAGTAAACATGTATTCATTCTATGGATTGGGCCAATGACAACGAGCAGCTGTTGTAACCCTGAAACAGCACATTAAAGTGCTTAAAACGCATGATTTCATTCACACGGTGGGACGATGCGGTCTTGACCAAAGCACTACATTTCCATCTGAGCAGTGCTACGAATTCAAGGCAAATGCGAATACGCGACACACACCAGTGAAGATACAGCAAACACACCTGAGCTCCCAGCGATCTGACTCATTCTTGCTGAAACTGTAAGACAACAAATCTGACCGTACTCAGCTGAAGCAGATGTGTCCAGATAAAAATAGACTCTAGCAAACAAGATATCTCTGGCAGCGCTTTGGTGAGAATGTAGCACGGCTGTGCTGATGGTACGCTTGACTGGAAGAAAAAAGCACACTGGCGTTTTTGCATGTTTTTTTTTTTCAACTTTTCAATTATTTTCACTGAAGTCTGAAAAGCAACACTTGTATTTACCGCACTCTCTGGACTATTGAGCGCACCTGTATATAAGCCGCACGCTCTGAATTGATGCACAAAATGACTGATCTGAAGAATTCAGTGCGAGTGCGTTTAAATTAACGGTGATTCGAACGGGTTCATCACTGTGACCTGTTAGGTAATTTAATTGGCATGGTGTGACGGCGTGAAAAAAGTAGCGGCTTATAGTCTGGAAACGACGGTAGTTCTTGGTGAGACACTCCAGTTTATCTTAGAGCAAGTCACACCCACCCACCCACACCTACTTTTGCAATGCCCACATTAAGATTTGACAACAACAACACGACTTGTTAAAGCAGCGCTTCTTTGTGAGTGACTCAGATCTGGGACGGTGTTCAAATGTACCGACATGTAGTGATGGCGTTAAAAAGGTTAAGCAACTGAATGGTGGCTGTGATGGATCTCACACCAACTGATTTACACACTGCAGTGTGTTGAAAAAGGAAGAAAGTGGCCACATAAAGACGACATTATTAAAAGGGCTGAACAGAACATGCAAAAACTCCAGTATGAGATTTGTGCCAGGTTTACAGATGTTCTGAATGTTCAATCAGTGAACTGGCTGATCAACATCATTTCAGAGATTTTATGACTCTCTGCTCTTCAACCCTTCAAGGCAAAAAAGGCAATCGCTGATGACATTCAAACTGAACCTCAGGCTTTGCTGGCCTGGTGTGTGTAGCTCTCTGTGATGCTGTCCTCCTCCACCCGGACTCGCAGGTGCTCCTGACAGTGTTCTAGGAAGGAGTCCAGTGCGGAGAAGCCCTGCTGGCAGGGCACGCAGTGGTACAGCCTCTGCCTCTTGGAGCCCGGCCACTTACAGGTGTCCATCTCGCTTGTGCACACGCTGCACTGCCTCCTCTTCACGGAGGACTGGTGGAGCTCCACGTGCTTCTTCAGCTGGGACTGCAGAGAGAAAACCTCTGCACAAGAGGGGCATGGGAACTCTGTCTCAACCTCCTCCACCTCCACCTCCTCCACAGGCACTTCTCTGCACCTCTCTAGAACAGTAACCTTGTTTTTTAATCTGGGCACTTTCCTGGGCCTCCCTGGACCGGCCCTGACAGTCTTGTTATCTTCCAGGCTGGTCGTCACTTTATTTGGTCTATTGTCTGATACATCTTTGGTGGTGCTTCCTACAGACTGGCTGTTGTTTTTGATTGTGGTGAAGTTTGAGGCTGTGTGCTGTCTGTAATGTGCCCTCAGTGACAAATGATGGAGGAAGACTTTTCCGCAGACCTGGCATGGATACGCACATACTTTCCTGCGCTTGCTGATGACCGGCCTCGGTTCTCTCATGATGTTTTTCTCCCTGCTGTGCTTCTCTGTTCTGTGCACGTACAGCTTAGAGGTGCTCCTGAAAACCATGTCGCAAGAGCGACACTTGAGACGCTTCACTTGAGATTTTGGCATTTTAACTGGATCTTCCGTCACCTTGGCTGACCCTCCTCTCCTCATTTCTCCACATGTACTGTCTCCTTTGGCCTTTTGTCCCCGTTGAGCCGTCACCCGCTCCTCTGCGTGGTTGGTTTGTTCATGGCGTTGCAGTCCAACCTCTGTGCGGAAGGTTCTCGAACAGAGCTGGCACACGTTGACAGCTCTGCTGCTGGGCCCCGGGGTGTCTGAAGAGTCAGAGCGGGTCGAGTCTCCTTCAGAAACTGGCGGAGAATCATCCGGAAGGCTTCTGGCATCAGCTGCATCAGACAGGGACGGTGGTTCACTACAACCAGCCTGCTGATGGTGCAGCAGAGCCTGCTTCTGGCTGAAGCCTCTCCCACACGGGGCACATGCGTAAGGGCTGCTGTCCAGGAGGTGAGGCTGGCGGTGAGGCGACTCGTCCTGCGACCTGCCAGGATCCGAGCTGCGAGTTGTGCACGCGGGGCACGGAGAACCAAGCCTCGACTCTCCGCAACAAAGCTCACACGTGGAGGAACCCTGAACGCATTTATGTAGCTGCAAGGACGATCTCAGGGAGAACTCCTGCCCACAACAGGGACACCGGTGAGGTTTGGGTAAAGTGTGCTTTTGTTCCTGGTGGTGCAGAAGATCCATCGCATATGGGAAGCCCTTACCACATTCTTGACACACGTATGTGGACATGTGGGGAGCTTGCTGCTTCTGGTTTCGTGTCTGCTGTTTCGTCTCGGCCCGTGCAATGAAGCTGGCGAGCCTGGACAGAGTGTTGGCTGCCGTCTGGGAGCGGCTGAACGACTCCTGGGCCCTGGTGGTGCTCCAGCTGACTCCATCCATCCTCCGCCACCAAGCTTCACACCTGCTTTAGAGGAGACACGAGCACGTTTGAGTCATTAGCTTGGAGATCACACAAATACATGAGCAAAAATAAAAGATTATGGCATTCAGCGTTGTTTAGTTAAACAGGCATTCAAGCTGGAGGGAGCCGAGCTGCTACAGGTGAAGTGCAGTAAACAGTTGGCCATGTTTTGATGGGGAAAAGGGAAGTGCGCCTTCTTGTTAGCTTGTTCCTCTTTCTGGCTATCGGTTGCTGGTAGCTGGGTTTTACTTTAGAGCAACACAACGTCTGAACAGCTGACGAGGAACGTTTAGCGAGAAGTCAATGCTAACATAACAACAAGGCAGCTAACATGACTGCGAGACCACGGGATAGCTTCGTGTGTGTGTGTGCTAACGTTGCCTCGGTGCTAGCTGCGCTGACATGCTACAAACGCACCGTTTTCCCGTTCACCAAAAGCAGCTTACCGTGAGACTCAGACCAACGCGGTGCGACCGGGATATCGCCGGTGAAGCGGTAACACTTGGTTTCACAGGCATGGCTGCAAAAGTGAAACAGAAGTTTGTGGGTTTTTCGAGGGTTTACTTCTCTGAGCTGCTGTGAGCTTCACTTCCGCACGTCACGTGCCGTGAGCTTCCACAGTTTGTTTTTACATTATCTTTTTTATTTATTTATTAATTATATTTTCCCTTTTTGTACACGTTGTGTACTTGTTTCCAGTATAAAAATTAAATTAAATTAAATTAAATTAAAAATAATGAGAATTGATTTAAGTTGCGCCGTTTGTGATTCACATACCGAGACCGGAAATGTAAACATAACTAAACTGTGGCAAGATATTAGATTTATCTGGGATTATATATATATATATATATATATATAAAATATGTTAGCTGTTACTTTGAGCTTCTACCAGAATTTCTTTTTTTAAGGATGAACACAATATGTGAGTGGTCTTTAATCAAAATGTTTTTTTTGCAAAGTTTTACATTCATAAATGTACATTTGCTAAAGTAAAACCTCACTTTCATGTTTTCAAGAAAGAAATCTAGCAATTAATGAACACAATTACAAAAATAATCCATTAAAACTGAGACCATGCTCCTAATTTAATTTCTTGTTTTATGCTATTTGCTTATTTATTTATCCCTTTATTTGCCCATCTGTATCAGCCTAAATTGTTTTGTTATTGACTAAATGTACTTCTGTATTGTTAAAATAATTTAAATTTAATAAATATATATTTACCAATTTATCAACATAATAGTTTGTGTGTTTGGCCCTGCTTAAAACTACCTTTAATGTCTGAACACAGTGATAACAGATCAACACACACACAAATGCTGAAATGAAGAATAACAATCGTTTAATATAAACAAAAAGTTCATATACAGCAGGTACTGTAATAATTTATCTTCATTCCAGGCTGAAGCCAGCAGTGACTACAGAAGCACTCGAAAACAGATTGTATTGGCCTAATCAGGATTTGGCATATTATTGTTGGAACAGCATGAACAAATCAACAAGTCACCATCGTATTGAGAGGACACGTGACCTTTAGAGCACAACAGCATGGAGTGAACAATACCATTACGGCACAATCAACCGGCGCACCTGAATGATGAAAACCTCATTTAAGGCTAAAAGGTATACTGTAACACAAAAACATTCAAAATGTTTCACATGGGTAAAAGTAAGATTCTAGGTGGCTTAACTGACAAAGTAACTCCAGGCTGTGGTTGAACTGTGGTTTAATGAAGGATGTTGCTTCATTCAATTTGTTGTAGTCTATTTTTTTGCTAAAGCCTAACAAAACATTTGTTTCACACATGAAGCAAACACCTTAAAAACACCTCTAATGATCGGGAAATCAAAGTACCAAAGGCTAATGATTGTCATATCTTCCAAACATACATTGTTTTATAATTATCACTGGTAATGAAGGTAGATGAGTAATAACACACAGACTCACCCCCCAAAGAAAGAAAAGGAGACATGGATCATGTCACTGACTGGGATACAAGAGCAACCAAACCTGAACCTCAGAGAAATATAAAACACAAGCATCAATGACAGAGGATTTATCCATGTTGCACTTCAAAAAGACACAAGTACGTCACAAAGGCATCGTCATATATTCTGAGCTGCACTGTGTCCACGGGACTGTGTGGTGCGACAAGCGTTCAGGGGCATTTCCTCCATTTTAAAAACATCTTCAACCTCATAATCAATTCTTAAAATGATTCTAAGCCGAGGAAATTGAACATTTGTAACTACTTGTTATGCATGTGCCATTTTTACAGTGACCACAGGTATCTAATTAGATACTTGTATACTTATTTATAAGACAACGGCAGTTGCAAGAGTGTTAATATGTGCCACAATCTTCTAAAATATAATAAAACTTTGATTAATCTTCATCAGTTCACATTAAAATTAGACCCATTTCAGCTGATCATATCTACATTACCTAGAAGAAGTCTGTTCAGAGGCAGGAACATTTCCATTTTCACCACGTGTTCATATATAAACAAGCTACAACCAACAGCCTAATAGTGATGCAAACTTCCTCTTAGTCAGCTAAATCATAGTGACCAGGAAGACAAACTGATACCAAATCAGTTCTTCCACTTTTAACCCGAAACACAACCTGAAACGAAACACATTGATACTTGCTACACTTAGGTCTTAAACCTAAACACACGCCAAGTACTGGCAACCAAATCAACTGACCGACTGGCGTCCAAACTAAACACTGTTGTAAGTTGATTGTACCGTGCAGACTTGACAATACTAAACCAAAATATAAATCTACTTCTCTGAAAAAGGGCCTCTCTGTGTGGAGTTTGCATTTTCTCCACCTACCTGTTAGATTAACTGAGGACTCTACGTTGCGTGTAGGTCCGTCTCTATGTGTCAGCCCTGTGATTGACAGGCGACCTGTCTGCAGAGGATAGATAATGGATCTGAAGAAGGGGCAGCTTGACAGTGTCAGACTAAATACGATTTAAAAGAGAAGACGACATTGGAGTGGCCTGGTCAACACCTAATATTTGTTTCCCTTGTAAAACAACTATTAAAACAATTATGCAAAATATAAAATCTGTAGACGCCATCTTTCATTAAAAGGATGATCTCACAAACATTCATCATCCCTTCATGTTACAGTGTGTTCACTTGAGAGACAATCAATGTTGCATGACCAAAAACAGTTTAAGTAAACCCAAGATAACATAGCTATGATTATTTATACTGTAACAGTCTATTGAAACAGTGCAGTGTGTGTTGACTGCACATGGTCTCATAGTCACTGAGCTCCACGGGTGCCTCATAAACCCAAATCCAAGGTGACATTCACAGTAAGTACGTTTCGTGGCTCCTGGAGCTGCACTTGAATGCGTCAGTCTCTTCCAGGTTACCTCAAAGACCACACTTGATGTCTGGAGCACGTCAGATCCGGCGGGTCCACCTACTCACAGTCTAGTTTCATTTTAAATGGAGTAGTACTGAGACGCAGCCTCGGGCCTATCTCTTGTAGTGGCTGGGCGCGTCTGCGAACATGTACTTGAGTCTATAAGCTTCAGCCAGGAGGAGGCCCACTTCTTCGTTACCCCAGTGGATTGTGGGGAGGTTCTGCAGTAGCATAAGGAGGCCCTGAAGAGCAACAGAAGAGTCTTTGAGACAATGGCACTGTTTTGTAAGGCAGAGGTTGATAATAAGAGTACGTGTAGCCAATATATTCAGTATGTGGGTTAGTATGTAAAACCTCTATGCATGGACCCAAAGGAAGTCTGTAATCACTACTGAACACTTAAATACCACAAAATAAAGTGAAATATTTTACTTTTATATATTTAATTATCAGTTAATCAGCCGATTGTTGTCTCCTTTAATCATTGAGTATTCATATATACATCTAATATTCAATAACAAGCTAACATGCTGATGTTTAGCAGGTAGAATGCCTACCATGTTTACCATCTTAGCATGCTAACAGTTGCAAATTAGCTGGGGCTGATGGGAGTGTCATTAGTTTTGCAGGTATTTGGGCATAAACCAAAGTATTAAAAGGTTAAGGGATCACAATTCAAGCTAAGGGGGACATGAACACGTGCCAAATCTAAAATCAATCTATGCTATGGTTCTTGATGTTCTCCCAGGCATAAATTCAGACAAATTTTAAAATAAATAAAAGTAAATATTTAAATGCTATAATCACATCCATCTCTTACAGGGAGTCTTGCTACCATCTGTTGCTACAGCAATTAATATGGATCAGTTAGTTTCTCAGGTAAGTGTGGATGACTACACAGACGTAAGTACCTGAAAGTCCACCATGGAGAGGATTTCTCTGCGCCACTCAATGAGGAAAGCAGCACAGACGTACAGGTGGAAGTGGGAGAATCCCTCCGCTTCAGCCTGCGGAAAACACAGCAACATTACGGCCACTCACAACACAGCTTTGGCCGTTACCCAAAGGTTACAAGCAAAGACAGTCAGGGGAGAAGAAAGTCTGCCCCGACTCTGTATAACGGACCATGTTTGCAGCAGTGAGAACTGTATAGGGTGAACACTCGGCTCTACCTGGTAGGTGTCCCACAGACGGATTGTGCAACGAAGAGGCAGCTCCCTCATCAGCAGATTGTTCATCCAGCGGAAAGCAAACTGCAGGTACTCCACCTCGTACCTCTTGAAATGATTGTGAATGTCCTCTGGAGACAGACACACACACACACACGGTAAAATTGGGTGTTTCCTGTTAATACGGTGTATCTAGAATCAGCTGTGCCGCCTTTGATCACTCTCGATATGTATGAGCTTAAAGTAAACAAGTCCACTTACCATCGATCCTGCTGACCAGCTCCTCTAAAGCTTTCACTTTGTTCTGGATTCCGGGCTGAGCAAAGGTGTAGTTGTCCTGAAAGGATATCATTTTCAGTAAAGTGGCACCTTCACAGACTTCATGAAGTGTTTATTGGGACGTGTGTGTGTGAGCAGACCTGTATTCCATCCAGCAGCTTGCTCATGCACCAGAAGCTGTCGGCTTCGATGTTTCTCTGGGTGTCCAGAGGCAGCGCTGCCACCTCGAAGTTCTCCACATCCTCCGCTGGAACAACAAATGACACTGAATGAAACAGGCCGGACTCAAACGGTAAGAGGTCCGAATACTGACAAATGGTGATTGATGTGATAACAATGAGGGTCCATTAATCTTCACATTCATTCATCTCAGTCAAATCACTGCATTTTTCTTTTGTAGTCGTTGTACATAGAACAAGACAGGACCACAGCTAAACTTTACAAACTGAGTCTAAGCACAAAAGTAATGCTTTAATCGTTGTGCTTTTGTATTTTTATGTCTGAAACCGTTTGGAAAGTGTGTCTCGTACTGTGTCAGAGCGTGACCTGTGTTTTTATGTTGCACCAGAGAGACTGGACTGGTATAATGACAACAAATTGAACTGAATTGTCTGTTGGCTGCTCGGACCCTCTCAGTGTGTTTTCACATCCCAGATGATGCAGAAAAGCATTAAAAACACGGTAGTCCACCTGGTAGAGCGCGTGCCATTGAGGCCGAGTCCTGCCCGACTCTGAAGATCCTGATTTCGGCCCATCTTTTGTAACAACATTGTAAAATACAGGTACACAAAAGGAACAAAAAAGGAACAAAAAGCCTCGTTCCAGTGTGAACAGAACCAGTAACTTACTGACAAACTCAGACAGGAAGACGACAAAGAAGGGCGTGACCAGATCATTGATCCCCTGGACGTAACCGCTGGCCGGGTGACGGATGGCCCAGATGAAGAGAATACGCTCAAACACCTGAGGAAAAAAAGACAACAACAACAACAACATGGTGGATTATTGGGTAGAATAGATTTGTTTTGAGATTAAAAGACAAACGCCACTGGGATCATTTTCAGTATTTTAGGCTCAAAGGAAGTTGCTTTGAGTTACAGGATCTTTACGATTGCTCTGGCTGAGTTATCAGAGTGTGAACCCTTTTTTTAAACTTCTTAACTTTAAAACACTAAATCACATGCTTCGTCTTCAGAATACAGACACCTCATATCACCACGACTTTCAAAGTTCATTACTGTAAGTATCTAAAGGTGTGTGTGTGTGTGTGTGTGCGTGCGCGTGTGCAGTAGATACAGAAACCGTAACTGATGCAGACTAACATCATTTTGTCGGAGTAAAGTCAGACTCTATACTACCTGATCTATATTCACAGTAATATAAAATATATTTAAGAATTTAAGTCATTCTTACACTACGTCATCTCCTTTCTCACTGCTGCTTGTGTATTCCAAACTCAATTCTGTTGCACTGCTGTAATTAAATTAATTAAATCAATTCTTGTGAAGCTGGATGCAAATCTTTGGTGTTTTGAAAACCCACAAAACAAAAATCACAACATTTGAGGAACAAGCCTCGCTCTGCGAAGTTCCTTTTCTCGGTGAAGTTCCTCTATAGTGTCGAAATCTGATGCAGGTTCCTCCTCAGGGGCTGCCACAGTTACAGCACAATATCATCAAAGGAAGATAACATCTAAGTGTTTTTAAGGTGGTTAATCCAAACCAGCAGCGCTCCACTTGACATGAGTTAAAGCCTTGTGGTAATGTCTTTAACGTGAGCCCTGGAGGTCTGCATCCCGGTCTTGTTAGTCTGGCTCTCAGGTTCACTGAGCTGGACATCGAAGATCCTTGATAACCGGCATCAGAAAGCTGGTTGTCAACTTGATCACTTCTTAATTACAAGTCAGTCACATGCAAGGTCGAATCAGCTGGCAGTAAACTGAAGCTCTTCCTGTTGGCAGAGAGGAAACCTGCAGATACCTGCCAGACTGCAACAGAACATACGGAGCTAATAAAGACAATACTTCCACTCATCATCTCATTGAGTCTAAGCAGATTAATACTCACAAAGCTGCGGAGATGGAATAAGAGTAAAGTTTTCTGCACGAAACGACCAGTAAACTGTAGAAGCCTTATTTCCTGCTGCTTTGTATTACTCGCCACTTTATTGTAAACTCCCTAGTTTTGTCTGTGTTTCCAGATCCAGTTTCCTGTGAGCCGATTGGTCAGCTTCGTGATACTGGCAGAACTGGGGTTGAGCCCAAAGATAGCTGGCTAACCCACCCGTCTCGCTTCATGACACATTATCCGCTTCTCTTTTCACTTGACAGATGAACCAAAACAAACTGCAATGCAATAAAGCTGAGGCTCCCACGCCACGAGTAAACGCCTCTCCAGTGGGAAATCTCTCCCGTGACCTTGGGGTGACCTGTTGGTAGTTATTCAGATGCTCTTCAGGAGATCAGATCTTACCTCTTGTACTACGGGCTGCTGGAACAAGGGAATCAGAGGGTTGGTCCTAGGAATGTCAATGTGGATCTAATCAATCAGGAAGAAGGTTATTGAGATGTTACTCAGGATCATTAAAGCAGTTTCTTTGATATCTTAACGTGGTGTGTAAAGTCTAATCTTGTATCACCTGTCTGTATGTGTCTTTATAGTGCTCGTCTGTTCTGGAGTGGTAATACTGCTCTATGAAGCCAAAGTATTCTTCTCGCTTCCTCTTGAGCACCAGCTCTCTGCGCTCCTTGTTGGCCGGCAAGTATCCCTGAGAGAGAAGGCAGAAGTGAGGAGCAGCTTGTTTTCATGGTTTCAGAGGAGCAGAACAGAACAGGCCTGCCATTACAGATAACAGAAGAGACGAGATAACGTTGCCTGTAAGGATAAGGCTTTTGGCGGAAACAAACATCGCACTAGATTCATGAGACTTACGGACAGGAGTCTCCACGTGATTGGCCGGACTTCTCGTGGCATACCCGACCAGCTGTGCTTCCGGAGCTCCTCTGAAACAGCACAGAGCAACATGTAAACACAGAGACAGACAGCAGCTGTAACCCAGAGTGTAGCGTTAGCCTGGATCCAATAACTCCACCATATCTACACTGGGAAAGTGTGTGGCTGGTGTTGCTGTCTTACCAAGGTCAGTGTTGGGACTCGCCAGCAGCTGCTTGAATTTGTCCAGCCGGCTCTTCTCTCGCACCGTCATGGGGGGCGCCCCTGACGCGTTCTGGTCTGAGATGCGAGCCACTAGCGGGATGATGGGACGGACTGGGAGAGACTGCTGCTTCTGCAGTGTGGAGCGAACTGTAGACACAACGTTACACTTAACACCCCTCCTTACAAAGTGCCAAAAAGGTGTGTACTGTGTGCACTTTTTCATTATTTAAAAGAAATGATGTATAAGAAATTAGGGTTTCTGGGCCCCTCAGGGTAGTCTGTCAGCAGCCTCGGGGCCCCGAGGGCACAAGCTCAGTGAATATTCAGAAGCCAGGTGACTCCTGAGAGTCCAGGAGACCAGCGAGTACTCTGACTACTCACAGCACGTCAGCTGGACTGATGAATAGCCACAAATCCTGCCTGAGCATCTGAGGCAACGCACCAACTCGTAGGACTTCTGAAACCTGCTTACATTTATATGTTGGCATCATAAAACAGTCACATGTTCTTCCAAGTCTCTGTTGCAGCTCATGCACCAGTGACGGATACTTTACGATCCTATATATGGAGATAAGTGTGAACCCTGACTCCCGTTCACACTGGTAGTTTGACCAGTGTCTGTGTCACTGAAGACACATTAGTGCACATGAGGATAAAATGCCCCCCCCCCACACACACACACTATGAATCACCTGATAAGCTGCTCAGACATCCTTAATGCCACGTACCTGAGGACGTGTTGAGGTGGGTGTCACTACTAGACTTGACAACCTTGCCGTTGACACTGTCACACTCTGTGTCCTCCTCCTGCACCTCCTGGAGGTTGTGAGCTTCTGTCTCGGGAGGTGCCAGCCTGTGTGACCCCCCCGTGTTAGCAGCCTGATTCTGCTGCTGAAAAACGAGAACATCTCCTTTCATTTCAGACAAACCCAATGCTGCCCATACGTTTTATACATATAGTGATAAAATATTTAATAAAAAGATGTCTGGTAACTACCTGGTTGGGCGTGGACGCAGCGTGCACGCCTGATGGCAGGGATGAAGTTGGGGCGGGGGTCCAGATGAAATCCTCGTCCTCCTCATCATCGATGTCCCAAGCATCGTTGGTGCTGCGGGCAAACTCGTGGAAGCTGGACGCCTTTTTAGATTTGAGATTGTTGAACTTGGGCTTTGTGTCTTTGGGATATCTGCAGAGGGAGAGATCAAGGGATCAAGAATTGAGTTCTCTCACTGGTAGCAGCGCTGGTAGGTAACATACACTGAACTTTAGGGGATGATTTTGCCAAAAGGAACAAAAAAAAGCTAAACAAAACTGCAAGTCCAACAAAAGCGCCAATAAAAACACTGAAAGTCTCTCAAACAATGTAAATGTGAACACTGGCACACACTGGTACAGTACTGGTGCATGCAACGCACAAATGTTCAGGTACTGGAAGCATGGGACAATGTGTTGCAAAACAAAATGGGAGGATAAAATGCATCCACGTGGGTAACACGACACCATGCAGTCCAGCTGGGTTCAGCACTTACGTGCGTCGCAGTCGCGGGTCGAGAGGTGGATGCTGTGCTCCATAAACTGGTTGTACACTGTAGAAAATGGCACGTGAAAGGCTGTCACCTCTGTGCAGACACACACATGCAGCTTCCCAGTCTTTGACCCAGCTAGTGCTAACAGTCAGCAAATCTACTCATCGGTTATGTTTCAGACACACTTCCTGTCCTTGTCGTTTCCTAGAGACAGTACGATGCTCAAGCCCTTTAAAACCAGCTCCTGTATTACACAACAAACAGCAAAGGGTCACAGAAGAGAGAGCACCCTCGCTGGATATGAGCGTTTGGCCCTTGCACTGGGTTGAATGTACAGCTGAGGTTATACACACTGTGCCCAGTATGATTACAAGCACAGAGTGTGGATAGTGTGCACATCCAACCCAAGATGGGTACAAAAACAGCATTTAGAGAAGAACAAGAGGTTGTCTGCACATTCCCATTTACAAACATGTGAACAAATAGAAGATTATATACGAGAACTCCATGTGCTGTATGTGATACTTTTCTTTAAATGATCACACCGTGTTTAGGTTTGCTGCGGACGGTGTGAGGACACCTAAAAGACTTCCACTTATGGGATAAGGAGGCACACTGGGTGCAGCGCCACGGGGGGTGGACACATGGACACATAGTAGACGATGTGAGAATCTTAATGCTGAGCTTCTTTCCAACTCCCTGGCGACCCAAGCAGACACATTTGGGTCTAGAAACATTTGTCTAGAAATGCGCGACACGTCAACTATTAACAGAACATCCCTGAGATTCGGGGAGTATTTAAAGAGCCCTGAAGATGTGTTGTCAGTGACGTGCCAGTGTTTTGAATGATTTTGCGTGGGGAGTATTTAGTGAAGTTCAGAGCCAGCGAATACAGCCTCACCTTCTGCTTCCCCATGACAGAAGGAAGCTCAGTTCCTCCCTCCTATTAAACAACCTAACCCTGTCTTATTTAGACTGCGCTGTATTGAACAGAACTGGGGGACAGCTTGCACAGCCCCCCCGTGCTCTTCACCACCCTGTGGTGAGCATTATGTTCAGCGGATGTGAGAATCTTAATGCTGAGCTTCTTTCCAACTCTTGGACGAACCAACGTGTGGTCAGAAGTCATAGGATAGGACCTGGGCCAGACCCACAAATGCCAAAAACAGCCTTTCCTTCATAGAAAGCCAAAGTAAGCAGGGCAGCAGCCTCCTCCCCACATTCAAACCTTTAGGTCTTTCTAAAAAAACTGTCCTGGATTAAGGCATGCATGCTCAACAGAGGGTGACACAGGAGTGTCCCGTCCACCCAGACACCAGAGTAGACAGGAGAGAGTATAAAGGAATAAAAAAACACAAAATAACCAATAGCATTATGTTGAAAACAAAGAAAATAGCGTTTGTTCAAATTAGAACTGCATTTTTATACATAAAAACTGACCGACTCGTTATGATTCTGGTCTCACGTGATGAATCCGGAAAACATGTCCGCCTCTAATGCTCAAGAGTCAAACTTCAGTCATAATTGACATGTTGACCGTCATGATTGTGGGAATGAAGCACTTATTCATATCATACCACAAATCAGATACTAGTTACAGTCTTGCAAACAACTAATTTGCATATAAATAAAGCAAACATTGACTTTTGAGTTTGTCACTGGAGGGCAGCTTCCAGTCAAAGCCAGTAGGAGACTGAATGATGTGCAGTTTGGGAACAAAGGGATTTTCTGGTCCAACACTTAAGCTAAAATCACTGTTTATTTAAAATGTTGTTGTCAGTTTTGCAAAAATGTCACTAAAATGTCTGAGAGGCTTTTGTGTGAATGTCAAATATCACTTCCAGTACGTGAAATTTCGTGAAATCTCTCACTGCTGAAGCTAAAAGACGCCAATTGAATTCATGTCATTTGCATGAATAAAGTGGCAGTGAGGCTGGCGGCTGAGAACTGGGCCTGCTGATAATATGGCGGTGCCAGAATCTCGTGTTTACCAGCCTCAGACTTGTTTTATCAGGAGCGGCTCAAGGACAGGCAGCGAGACTAGCTGCCGGCTTTCCTGTTTAAACACATGTTTGTGTTCGGGTTTAGCCTTCCACCCACCGCAGTTTGACAAAGATCAGGGAGTGTGTGTGTGTGTGTGTGTGTGTGTGTGTGTGTGTGTGTGTGTGTGTGAGACAAAGACAGCAACGCCCTCTCCTTAGAGATCATCTCTTCTCAGATTTCCCAAACACACTGGACCCCCCCCTCTCCGCTCCACCCTCTCTGCCAGGCAGTGGAGCCTGGGCAGGACACCCACTCAGAGTCTCCACAGTCATAAAGAAAAAAGAGAATTACCTGCAGGTCCTCAGGTGCCCATTACAACCCATGATGCTTATTGAGCAAAGTCTACATGCTGGAACTAGCCTTTCCTCGTATGTTACCACTACATTCAAGTCACAGCCTCTGGATGAAAGAAATATTCTGTGGCCTAATCCAAAACAAAGATGGAAATGAGAGGTCACATTATAATATTTACCTGTATTGATTTTACCTGTTATTATAGATTTGGGAGATGTGTCAATTCCAGCTCCCTGCGTTTATATACATATTTTCTGTTGCGCAGAGGATTTCATATTTTTGTCATCAAGATGTTTATTAGTTAGTTTTTTTTGCAGGTAAACAAATGCTTACTGACAATGTGACTCAAACGTACAGGTGTGTGTGTGTGTGTGTGTGTCCTCTAACAAAACCCACTGAGAGATGACAAAATAAGAGATCTGTGGTTTACTGCAGCAGTGAAGTCTCCTCTGTTGTCACTCAACTCAACAAGCCAGTGATGAATGTCAGCACAGACGGAGAAAGCATATGGCGGCCGATGCACGGACAGTGACAGCTGACACCTCCACCCTGAGCGCCAGAAGCAAGAGATGGAGGTCTGTCTCTCTGTCTCTCAGCTGGACACTATTATTTAAAAAAGACACACACTCAAACATGCTGGCTGGAAAGTCGCAAGGCCTACAGCTACAACGTGGTCGACTAAATGACTATTCTTGAGGTACTTTCAGTGACGTTTTAGACGTTAGTGGGCTAAAGAGCTCGGTTTTAAGCTAGCATTTCACTTCATTGTGAGTTGATTTAAACTATAATATGTTATGTTTTTACAGTGTCCGTCTGAGACTGACTAAATTAATGTAGTTTGTTTAAGAAAAGACAGTAATAGAAACCCACCTTCCGGGAACCTTTGCGTTTCTCCTCCAAAAATTGATCCGGTTCTCGGTGGCCATACTCGGATAACACAGCCGCCCCCTCCCCCCGTCAGACCGACACCAACACCGGCTCCGAGCACCAACAAACCATGGGGGGGAACTGCTTCCGCGTCTCACTGGCCTCGGTCTGCCTCCTTGTCCGCTTTAAACCATCGGGAGACGGCGACATTTAGCTGTCAAATGCGATGGTGGTGTCTGATACGGAGCGCTGGGAGCCGCCATCTTGGAGCGCACGCCGAGCGAAGCGTGTGATTGGCGGAGCGGGCCGAACAGGTGCAGTGAAAGCGGCCAATAGGATCGGGCGAGAAGGTGGAGTGACGGTCAGAGATACTCGCTGATAAACACATACAGAGACATGGGGGATAACTTCATGCTGACCTGGAAGGAAAAAAGGTTCCCGTTGTTGTTGTTGATGTTGAACATTTTGTTGTCCTGCAACAACAGTCACGTGTTTTAAAAAATTCTTCTTTATCACTTTCTGTCTTTCAAAGCGGAAACGATAAGTCGAATATGTGTGCGTGAGTTGTTTTTCGAGCAAAAATAGCAAAGATTTGTTTGTCGCAGCTTCTCATTTGTGAGGATTTATTTAATTATTTATTTATATTTGTCACGTGCGCTCTGAAAAGTTTGGGTATTTTGGGTATCCGGTTAGGGTTAGGCCTACTTTGTTGTACCCGTATGTAGTTTTGGCATCCATCTTTGGCATTCACATTTACAAACAAACACAGACAATAAGCACCAAAGGCTCCAAAAAACAATGATATACAAACGATTCAATCTGGGAAAGGATTAACAACTGAACTGCAGCCCTGCTGTCCTTTGATCACTTACCAGAGTCTCAAATAGCTTCGCACATTTTGTCAGCTGTGATAGCAGAGGTGTAGTGTACACAGTAGGGTGCAGGTGACAAAGAAGAATCTCTTTCCTGGAGAGGTTAATGCCTTTAACTGGAGAAATCCAGATGCACTCCAGGCTAAGAGAGGCTGAAATAAACCCCCAGTGTTTATTTCACTGCCTGCCCGTGTTGTAGTTCTTACAACAAATCAAAATACTTCCTCTGCATTCTGACTCTTGCATCTTATTTGATGCTTACTAACACTTCTCTTTTCCCCCCACGTGCTGCATGTAGATGGTCTGTCCACACGAGGGCAGGCGTTTCCTTCTACACTGAGAGATCCTCGGCCAAAATGAAACCAGCTGAACCTCTTCCTATTTACTGTAAATGTTTGACAAGTGAGTTCTTTATTTATGCTGCCTGTTACATATGAACTACACACAGCTGACGGCACAGAACGCCACATTTTGGGCTGAATGATGCGCAGTCAGTGAAATGTAATTCACTGACACTTTGTTGATCTCTGTTTATGTGATTCAGTGATCTCTTGACTTACACAGAGCATTTTGTCCTATTCAAATGCAGGCAAATGGAGGCTCTGGAGACATGACCGGCCTGTATTTGAATTGCAGGTGCTCTCCTGTGTCAGTTTGTTTAGGGAAATCACTGCATGGCCCCACCTGTCTTCACCTCCTCCAGCATCCAACGAACTTCAACTGACAAAATTTAGGTGAGAGTTGATATTCGGGTTTCTTGCTCTACTGCTGTAGCATTTTTTTATTACTATTATTTTTCTTTTTACAGGCGTGGGAACAAAATGTGTGTTGTGGATCTTACGTTTGGAGAATAGCTCCATTCACACATTTTCCAGGATTATCCATATCCAGTAAGCACTTTGATTTGAGAGATTTTGGGGTCTTGTGACTTTCTGCCGCTGCGTTGCTTTTGGTGTGGCCGGCTCGCGGAGGATAACAGGGGTGTGAAAGGAGTGCGCTGAGAGGACACACTCTAACAGAGTCACAAGGCAGGACAATGGGGAACTGTGTGTGCGACTGCTGGAGTTGCCTGGGGCACAACAGTTTGCTGAACGACTTTTTCCTGCCTGACCACTATAGTACTTACTACTTATTTCTTTATTTCTTTATTTAGATGGGAGGCATTTCTTCTTTAAGCCTCTGCTTTAAATGCACTTGTGATTTTTAACTTCAAAGCCTTAAAAGATCCTTTTAATTCTGATAACTGCCTTTTCAAACATAAATGTATAATGTGCTTTTTCATGGCACATGCTCAGTGGAGTTCAAGCCCCCGGCTGTATTTTGGTATGTGTGACCCCCTTGTTTTGCTCTCCCTCTCAACCCTGAAAGGATAGCATTGTGACTTTTTCTCTTCCTGAATTAAGTGGCAACAAAAACCCCTCCGACAGCATTCTTTAAAAAAGAGGAACTTTTTTCTTTTGTTGTACTGTCATCGTGGCCGGTGTTCAGCTCCACAGCTGTTTAGAGAACTCTGGGGGGATTATAGTTAAACGTGTAACCATGTTTTCTGACGTTTTTAAAGTCCCATTTAAACTTTTAAGTGGGAGTTTATTCAAAGCTTTTGTTAGAAGAGGTAAGTTTTCTTTATTCTTCATGTCACTTTATCCAAGATACTTTGGTAACACTTTACTTTATCTCCCCCTATTTAGGATTTTTAAGCACTACATAAATCTAAATGAATCATATATAAAGCATTTATTTATATATGGACACTATAGGTCATAATTATAACCTCTCCTATGAAACATATTTACATTATTACAACTGTGTTGCATGTTATTCATCATGTGTTCATACAGCAGCCTCCACTGTCCACAGGAGGCGTTATACTTATAATGTATAGTATACATGTATTCACTGTTTACATGAATCTTCTTATAAATGCTAAATAGGAGAGCTTAAAGTATAGTGCAGATATTTTATAAGTCATGTACATCTTTACACTTTTTGCATTAACACTTTGTTAGTTTACATAGTTTTGATGCTGTAAATAAAATAAATATGTTTTACCACCCTAAGGGATCATGTGTGCAATGACACAACTTTTAGTAATAAACAGTAGCAGACAGTAAAAGAAAGCCTGATTTCTTTAAGTTTCCTCTTCAGGCACCTGGTGATGTATAGCCGAATTCTTCATCTCAAGGTCAACGCGTCATCGATCGCTGTGCTCACACTCTCTGACTGTGACCGGGCCATGAGGGATTGTGAATTCTCTGAGAAAGGTAAGACAGATGTTTGAGGGGTTGTGTGTTTGTGCGCTTTCCACATGTGAATTACATGTGATCATACAAGATTTCCTTTCCTTTCGACCTTTATACAATGCCGTATTATTGTAGAATTACAATGTATAGATCAGTCTACATAAATGGTTCCTACCTGCATCATCTGGCATAAATACACTAGAAAGTGTAATGGGTTTTGTGGTAACAGAAAACTTATTTACCAGAAAAAGACCAACTTTCTGAGAGTGCAGCAGTAATTCACTACATCCAAGATGTTTACTTCAAATAAGGCTGTGACTCTAAATGCTACATTGCACAGCTCTTCTTCTTTTATTATTATTGTATACTGTATATTTTCCTTTATTTAAATCTTTTTTATTTTTCTGTATTTGTATATAGTGCTATTGTTGGCACCCACGCACCAAAACAAGTTCCTTGTATGTGAACACATACTTGGCAATAAACCATTCTGATTCTGATTCTGATTCTGATTCTGATGTATATGAGCTCACATCCTGTAGTCGCAATATATGCACGTTGGTTCAGGTTATTGCAGTAAAGCTGCAGCACTATGGAGAGAAATTAGAGTCAAACACATGTTTCATGATCCTCAAATAAAAACAGGATTTAAGGTCCAGCGCTGTGAAATTCATCTGCATGTCTTCACGCAATATTTGGAATATTTTGAGCTTGACAACATCAAGAGGAACGCCGGTGATTTTACAGATGACGATTGATGATTCGTCAATCGTCAACAGATGATTTAGTTTTCTTGTCACACAAAGTGTCGTGGTGCCTGTGAAAACAGTTGTATACAAAAAATGAATAACCTTGATGATGTCATGTTTTTCTGCTACATGCTTAACAATACTCATCATTTTTAAATGGGGATGTGATTTATCAAAATGGTCATGGCTTGGATGTTTGGGCACCTTTGTGTTTGTGTTCAGCCTCCTTATAACCTTCAGGGTGTGTTGTTTTTAAATGTTTGAAGAGGTGTTGCTCATGTTGCTGGTAAAAAGTAGCGCCACACCACGCTACGTTTCCTCTCTGTTTGTGTCGCATAGGTTTCCACAGTCATGTGACACGTCCCAGCTAAATCTGTCACAAGTACTGAAAACGCTGGAAGTGATACAGCCACCCACTTTTTGTATTTATATTATTTTTATTATTGATATTTTTGAAAGGAATCCATATCCAGATCCCACAGTATCGATCCTCTCACCCCTTCCATCGACTCATAACTTCTGCTTCATGCGTCTTTCATGGAGCAGCTTGTTCAGTTTGTTGTTGTTGAGGATTAAATAGAACTTCCCATAAACTATAAACAACCCTTCGCTTCTTCCATTTTGCTGTCTGTTCCCGCAAAAGTCAGCAACGTCAAGAATAAATTGAATTCAATGTCAAACCGCGAGTGAATCTAATAAATATAATTGTGACAATTTAATTGAAACAAATTGATTTTGCAGCAAAATCACTGCCACAGTTTCAGAGGCTGGTCTGACTGTGGACGACGACTTGTGAATAAATGATGGTGTTCACAGATGCCTTTTCCTATCAACATACAAATACCACCAAACCTGAATAAATGTCAGTCTTCTATAGATGCTGATGAGCTACTGTATGTTTTCCAGAAAACAGACGTCCTAGTTGTCCCACAGCACCTAAATGCACCATGCATTTGTGGTCAGGAGGACGTGAAAAGAGTCTATATACTCCACACACAAAGGTAGCTTTTTGTAGCACACTTCAAAAGCAGAGGTTATTAGATTAAGACTATATTGATTAAGACTAAAATTTATATTTTTAAGATTTAGTATCTCTCCAAACCGTATTGCCGCACTGACTCAGCCCAGGTCTTGCACTCGTGGCTGATGACCTTCTGGATGTCTACCAGCTGACCCCAGATCAGATTGAGGTTAGTGGCATTTTACACCCCAGTGCCTGCCTATGGCACATTAATCCTCAGATATCGCTCTCTAACGCGGTGTATAAATCTGTGAAGGGGAGGGCCGAGCCTCGCTCTCCTCCAGCACCAGGTAGTGACGAGAAACAAGAGAGAACATGTTTGGCAATTCATTCATTCTCTATTCAGCAATGGTTTAATCGCTATATTTAAGTATTTGAGTATTTCACATACGGTGTTTTCATTAAAAACATTTCTATGCAAAACCATTAAATAGAGAAGCACAAGTCTACATGTGTTTTGTATGTTTTGTGTATATTTGCTGTACTGAGAGAGAGAGAGAGAAGAAGAAGAGAGGATGTAGTATGTGTTTTGTGGTGTGTACTTATCGTAAAACAACAAAGTGTGACAGTGTTTACTGCTGCAGTGCTTTTAGCAAATATCCATCTTTAGCTCTGTGTCGTTATCACCCTGCTTATTATGGATTCACAAACACACACACACACACACAC
>JAVQJD010099895.1:0-40514 GCA_036023655.1 Nannoperca australis
CGCGCTCAGCTGACTGCAGGTGAAAGTACCTCCAGAGCGAACAAAAACACCAAAAACCTCTCCACCAGCACATTTGTGGAGGCCACGACTCCAACAAGTTAACACCAAACAAAAAAACCCATAAGTACAAAGTTAAATAACAAAAAGATTAAAAGAGAGAGTAAGACGAGCGGAGCAACCGTAACAGGCAGCACGCACTTAAAAGCGCATGCGCACAGGATATGCAGGACATACCACACACATCTCTTACTGGTTGCTGTATTTAGGAAAACAGAACGCGAAACACACAGTTCCAGAAAGTCACAGTCTTTTTATTGAAGCTTGGAGACTGTGGGGTGAATGCTGGAGCCGGGCAGGCAGAGAGGCAGGCGGGATCCAAGGAAACAGGCAGGCTGGGGCACGCAGGTAACCAGATAAGGGATTTGACCTGGAGCACAAGAGAACAAGACCCAGAGAGCATTCACACACGGAAGGTCTGACTAAATTAGCGAGCATAGTGGCATTGTAGTAGTTTACCACACGGATGAACGGAACGATCTGGCAGAGACTGTAGAGCTGAGCAGGGTATTTCCGTACAGCCGTGTCTGAAGATCTGACAGTCCCGCCCGGGCAATGACAAACACCACACAGATAGACAGACTAGAGACACAGAGAAAACCAGGAAAACACAGGCGAGGGAGAGTGGGAGCAGCCTCTAATCACAGTATTAGTGTAGTATGGAGTCATAGCAGTGCCATAAAAAAGAACAAATCTGGGAAAGAATAAGACAATAAATGTGGAAATATAAAGAGAAATAATTAAAAGAATAAACACAAAAAAATATTCTTCCTTTTGCATTTCCCTTATTGCTTTTGCTATTCCATGAAGGGCCAAGCAGTCAATCAACTGGCTGGGCCTTACTGCCAAAGCTGAGTAAATAATTTATGCACACGCATGGAGCCAGATCAGTGAGAGTAACATTTGGCATCAAAAATAAATTTTAGCTTTGAAAAAAAAACCTGAACTTGATATTTTTACATTCTGATGTGTTTTTCAATGACAATGTTCAGATTTTCTTTTTAACACTCGTGTGTTTTTTTTTTTGACAATGTCAGTTTTTCAATTTCAACTCTCTGCCACTGTTTTGGTATGGAGAAGGGGTTTGGGGGAGGGGCAAGGAGAGAGTGATTGATTTATAATAATAATACATTTATAATCTACATACTAATGAGAGAACGTCACCCTTCACTGTTCCTGAACCAGCCGTCCTCGTCCGCTCAGAGGTCTCTGGCATCACCGTAAACCTACTGCGATGTCCTCCACAAGTTCACCGGGAACTGTTGAACAGCAAGTCTGCTTCTCTCTGCGGTCAGAGGTCCGCTGGAACGAGTGCTGACCTTTGCTAATACATAACGTCAGGGTACATTCACGGTTGTACGTGATCAAACAGCGACAGAGACAAACGGACTTAGCTGCGGTTTGATATTGTAAAATAAAAAAACTGAAAAAAGAACTTAAAAAAGAGTGACATTAAGGAAACATCTTCACATTGTCATTGAAAAACACATCAGAAGTCATGTTTTCAAGTTCAGGTTTTGTTTTCAAAACAAAATTTTCTTTTCGATGCCAAATGTTAGTCTCTGATCTGGCTCCAAACACATGAATCCTGCTTTGGTGGGAGCTTTTTAGTGTTACCAAGAGGAAGTAAACCCCAATGCAAAGGCTGGATGCCAACCGCCATAAAACGAAGACGTCGACGAGACAGATTTGTACTGTATAAAACGTGGTAATGGTTTCAATTGGGGAAGGAAGAAAATAATTTGCTTCCAAATGTGTGTGCCGGTGTTCCAGTCTATATCTGATTTGCGGAGACCTTTTTTCTACAACAGATGTCATGTCTGTATTAGTTATCTCAGACATTTGCCCAAGACTCTCCATGTTGGACACATCTCCTTAGCTCTTGCTCTGCTTTTATTCCCCGATTCACCTACCACGTTTTGTCTACCTCCTCTACGTCCATGCTACAAAAGCTCCTGCCAAAGCAGGATTCATGTGTGCATGAATTGATTACTCAGCCTGGGCAGTTTGACAGTTTGGTCCTTAAAGGAATAGCAAAAGAAAAAATAATTGTCTTTATATATCCACATTTGTCTTATTGCTTCTAGTGTGGGAATTAAAAGCAAACACGTCGGTATTATCAAAATAGATTTTATTCTAGACCTTGAAATCTGAGTGATTTTACAACAGTCAGATCAGGAGGCTGCGGACTGCAACCATGTGAGTGAGAGAGAAAGAGTACAACATAGGTGAGGGCAAAGACAACAACAAAAAAGAATCTGCAAATTGTTATTTACATGTTCTGTGTTATAAGACATCAACAATTAAATCCAGATTTGATTTTTTTTTGTGTTCATTTTGTGTATGTAGCTACAAATAAATTTAGAATTACAAAAGTTTTGAGAAGTACAAAACCTTCAAGGGCTCTCCAACATAGCAAAGATAGAATTAACGTTAGTACTTTCGGTAGGAACAAAAAAATAGCAAACACACTTGAATGCAGTGTAAAAAGCTCATCTAAAAACAAAACATTTTAAAATACCATTCCACTGTCATAGACATCATTTGAAATAGTGTCTTTGTGGTACAGTTCAATCACTGCTGACTGTATTAAAGCAAACTTCAAAATAGTTCTAGCTTCAGTACAAAAGGTTTTTTAAACAAGTAACATTCTGAACAAAACCTCTGAAATGGTCCAACAATGTGCGCATTTGCGTCTTTCAAGCCAATAGCTGTTAGTTATGGCTACGAGATGAGGCGTGGAATGCCATGAAGTTGGCTTGGTTTGACTTTTGATGTACTCCGAGGAGTCAGACAGAACACTGTTCTTCCTTATTTACCCACTGGAACACAGCACTTTCTGCACCAATTCTGACTCATCTTTAAGAGCATGTTAAACGATGCGTCTGCGGTGGCTTGAATAAACCCACCTCCGTTTCTCTAATTTAGGCTACAGTGCAGGGGGGAAAAAACAAACACCCTTTGGAGAGCTGCTCTTTATTTTTGCTATGACTGTTCAATGGTATTTTATAAAAACCCATTTCTGATGGTCACAACCCCTGATGATGCATGAGATCATCACATGCTGTGTTTCAATTGTCTTCAAAAAGTAACTGTAAAATCCCCTCTTAACATACGAGTGGCTATATATATATATATATATATATATATATATATATATATTGAAGACATAGATATATATATATATTCATATACTGAAGACATATATCTATATGCAGATATCATGTTACAAGTCAGACTTGCCTCAGTTTGCCAACTCTGAAAACTAGCAACACTAACAAAAGCGCTGTTTATCCGTGCATAGGCATGAACACAGCCTGTCTCCAGAGTGTGTGTGTGTGTGCGTGTTTTAATGCTGGGCAACGCCTGACAACAGCAAACCATGGCAGGGACTGTAGTGTGTACTCGGGTCAACACTGGACATGAAAGCTAAACACGTTACAGTGGAAGTCGGGACGTTTTTAAGCTGACTGAACGGTGCTGATGACTGCACAGCCTGACATACTGTGATATGAACTCAAGCATTGAGCGTCCATTCGCCGTTTCTGTTGGGATGTGCGAGCGAATGTTGAGCCATGTTTAAAAAGGGCTGGTAAAGACCCTGTGCCTTCAGAGGAGATGATATTCCAGAAGATGCCCTAGTGTTTAAAAGGCCAAGCAGGGGAAACAACACAAATAGAACGGCCTAGTCTGATTATTATTATTCAGCATTGGTTAACAATAAGCCATTAATGGAAAAAACAAGCACATTATGACTATTAACTGCAGTTAAGCTTTCCCCCGTGCAAATGTAACCTCCCTTATTGACACAAAAGCGTGGCCTTCTAGAAGTAGGCATGAGATACAGATCCGGGACGAGCTCAGACATGGAAACCTGAAACCGACTTCCCATCAGCGTTAATGTGTTTCTGCCCATCACACATCATGTTAAAACATGACATCATGAGCCGTGTTTGACAGCTACAAAGATGATCTTTTCAGCCTGGAGGTTTTGAATTCTTTAGAGCTCTATATTAACCTGATGAATTGTGAACACCTGAAAACCATTTTTGAGGATAAAGGTTACAAAATCAAAAGGAAAGTTCACCCTTTGATTAACTGCTTTATGACTTTGCCGAAAAATGATGAATAATTTCTTCTTCTAAGCTATAAGAGCGCCAAGAAGTGGATGAATGGATCTCCCAATGAACAGTTTTTAACACCCATTGTAAAAAGAAAAACATCTTTTGCCCCCCCCCCCCTCACCCCCCTTCTCTCCCACCCCACATGTAATATAAAACCTACAGAAATCAGTAAAATCCAAAACAACAACCAAATGCTGACATATGCAATATGCACACACCAACAAGAAAACAAAATCTTTATAATTCTCGTACAAAGGATAAAAAGAGGAAAGCAAGAAGAATCCTGGTGTTTTGGTTTGCATGTGATGGGTCCAACAAGTCTGTCCTGTGTGATAACAGAGAAATGTTTCTTCCAGCAGGTCTGAGGGCAACACAAGAGTCCATACAGACTTGTTGTATGTCTGATGCATGCGCGCAAGAACTGTACGCAGCGAAGGTGTGGTCCTTGTGTGCACATATTGGGGGGGGAGCGTTGTATTTGGCTGTAATGGCAGACCATGGCATTTGATGGGACTACAGCAGTGTGGCGGACAGGCAGGGACAGTCAGTCGTTTTGGCTATGTACACATTCGTAGTCTGCCCGTGGCTCCACCCAGACAAGTGTCATTTCCTCAGGTCTAATACACAAACCTGCAAAAAAAACAGCAAAAAAACAGAACAACACCTGTAAGGCACAGACTGACACCCTGCAACTTCCTGTCACACGCATTTCAGTTTCTTTGACATCACACTGGCTTTACTGGCAGAGGAACTACATAAATAACAGGAGAGTCAAAACTGTCGAGTGTGACTCACTTGTAAATTCAAACCAAACCATCGTGAAATGTTGATCTTGTGGTGTCCCTCCCTCTAAGCCAGGTGAAATTCTTTGTGGAGGGTCATTATTTATTCTGGGACTTGTTCACATGAAGCAATTGTGTAGAACGAGAGTAAAAAATTGGAACACCTGCTTCAACAATAGCAGCGGAAACTTGGCCTCAAGTCGCTCTCCTGTTGAGGTCTTTCACACTGTATCTACCACAATGAATGCTACTTGCGGCTGCACATAACACCAAACCCGCTTGCGCCTCACGAAGGCAGTATTTAAAAGTAAGTATTCAAACCTCGTCTCTGGCTCTGTTAGAGAACTGTGATCTTCAGGTCTCTTTGCAGATTTCTAAAGAGGTTGGAGGGTAGGTTTTGGCCAGCCAACCTAATAATATTCAGGTTTTTGATCCTAAACCCTTTCAGTGCGTCTTGGCTGTCTGCTCCTGTGCTGCAATGTGCAACCTGAAGCAGTCGTCCAGGGAGCCGGTATATCTTTCTCTCATCCTGGCCAGTCTCCCAGTCCCTGATGCTGAGAAGCATACTCATAGCATAAAGTATTCTGAAAGGGATCTGATTAACCCAGTTGAGCAATACCTTCTTCTTTTTTTCTTTGTTTTTACATTATGCAAGAATCTGAGGCATCAAATTCTTAAATGATGTTCCTCAGAATCTCTTTTAATGTTACACTTAAATGACACATTGTTTCTATAAAGTATAGCATATTGTACGATATTATAGTAGTATTGTATCTGATAATGTACAAAGATAATCTGTTCTTAGATTTAATGCTCTTTGATTCTGCCATTGGCAGCGATGTACTTACTTATAGCACTTGTGATTCATCACCAGCCCTTACAAGTTTGATGAAACATCATAGTTTGTTTTCGCCCATGATTCTATGCACTTTATGTAAAGCTCTTATTTGGAAGTCGCTTTGGATAAAAGCGTCTGCTAAATGCCTAAATGTAATGTAATGTACTTGGCACACAACCAGATGGTTGTAATGCCCCTTTAACTCTGCAGCAGCTTCTGTGTAGCTGCCCGACCATTAAGCGCTGGACTGATGGGAGGGTTGCAGTCACCTCCCTGACTATTGAATTTTGCCAGACACTGAAACACTCCTCAGGTCAATGTTTCAAAGCTGTTCCGCCTCAACCGTTTTGAGGAGAGGTCTTTGGCTTGGAAACATTTCTTAGAGCTTGATATGTTTAATCATTATGGAATATTAACATGTAGAAAGACAGCCCAAAATGAATGAGTGCATTTGATTATTAGCATTAATGTTAATTCAACTTATTTCTATAATAATAATAATAATAATAATACATTTAAAAGATTTGAAAAAAGAAAAGGGTATGAATATTTTCAAAAAGACCTTAAAATGTGTTTATCACAGGCTGTTACAAGGTTTGTACATTTCCAGACTCTTGGCACCTTTATCAACATCTAAATTGTTACTATAAATGCCAGGAGACAACAAACAAATATGATGACAGGATTGTTTTATTTTAAATATTAAAAGACTAATTCAAGCATATTACCAACCTTGAAAACTTTGTGCAAACTAGGCTGTTATTAACAACTTACCTCATCAGACACTAATGTCTCCATCTAGTGTTAACGAATTGCACTGCACCATCAATTGCTACGTTTTCATTCAGTCACAGTCACCACAGCTGTGTTTAGTCAATCTCATATGACAAGATGCACATCCTTTCAGCCATATGCCTGATTAACGAAACAAGGAAGCCGCATGTCTTCACTCAAGCACTTAACCTTCACCCCCAGCAGAACCAAGTTTGACCCTCAGCGCCAACCCTGATTTTGACCAGGGGCACCACTGACCCCTAAGCTTCCTGGATCAGCAGTCTGGTGTAGAAGTTGTAAATATAGGCTGGGGTGCGTGAGTGGCTGCTACCTTCAGTAGCGATTATGATGTGTGTGTGACGAAGCGCTCAGGCGACACAACTCACCGATCCATCTGACGCGCTAGCTCCAACTTTGTCCCCTGTGGCGTTCCAGCACACCTCGAAGATCCCTCCTGTCCCCCGGTAGCTGTGGACTAAAGCCCCCGTCTGAAGGAACACACACATAAACACGTGTCACAACACATGTCACCTTTGTACAATTATAATGGCTATAATATGATGGTTAATGTTCATTAGTGAGTGTGTGTGTATTTGTGTTATCCCAGACCTGAGTGTTCCAGATGTGGACACACTTGTCGAAGGAGCCGCTGGCGAGGTGTCTGCCATCAGGGCTGAAGGCCACGCTGTAGACGGGCTCCTGGTGGCGGGTCAGTGTGTGGATACACACCCCGCGCTCCACGTCCCACAGGCGCACCGTTGAGTCAAAAGAAGCGCTGGAAAGACGGGTCGAGAAAGGGAGTGAGCTGAAGTGTCCCAAAGCAGGGTTTGTACAACTTATTAGAGTACAATTCAAGCACTTTCAAGGTACCTAATCCAAAACTGTCCTTTCATTGTTGCTATCTATGCCAGGAGACAACTAACAAAAAAGATTTTTGGTTTACAATGATGAAACACCAGATTATGTCAAAGACCAACAATTTTTCAAAGAGTGTATTCGAATCCAAGCATGTTCCTAACTGTGACAACATAACTGTTCAAATTAAGCATTTCCCAAACATTCAAGACTTTGTACAAACCCTGCCAAAATCCACGTTGCAATAAAATGAACTGCCTTGTACCACACCCCAAAATATACAGTACATCAACTGAAACAACCTAATCACAACTTGTTGATGCAGAAATCCACTTCATGTATCAACTGTATCCCAATCTGAGACAGTGTCTTGGCAGGCCAACGTGACACAGCCATTTCACTCCGTTTCATTTCTCTCCTCTACTGAGACACAGAGAGAGTGCTGTCTTTCAGTAATGTAGCGTGGATGGCATTGTCAGTTTGTCAATTCTGCTCAGGCACCGTAGGACTTTAGGGTTGCTCAGGTGGAAAGCCCACTCTGATCTGCTTGACCCTGTTATTTCCTCAGGGTCAGTTGAGCTGCATCTGAAAAGCATTCACGCTGGCCGTGTGGTGACTCACAACAGCCACCGTCAGCCAATAGGCAAAAATATAACCAGAACTGGCTCTGCAGATGTTAGCATCAGATTCTGAGTCAAACTTATTATGGGAAGTCAGACCTGTATATTGTAAGAGCAGCAGCCCTGAGGTCACTGTCAAATATTTTATTGATGAAGTTCTATCAAGGAATGGGATTGCTACTAAAATCCCACCAGAGCAGCGAACAGAGAACAAGTTATTAAAGATTCAGCCATGCAGACGTGTAGAGATTATCTACATACCCTGATATCTCCACAGAATTAGAAAGAAACTGCTGATTTTTTCCTTTATTTTCCCAATTTAAAAACGTAGGTTTCCATACACAGCATTTGTGTGATCCCACCTCTACAAATACAAAACTACGGTGTAGAATATGACGTATAACATGTCAAATGACACAAGGACAGTGAGGGTGGTGTTCAGGTGCTTCGCTTTGTGGTCTAACCTGGCCAGCATGAGGTTGGCGCTGGGGTTGTTGGTCCCAGGGCCTGTGGGGCTCCACTTGATGGTGTAGATTTCTTTACTGTGGGCCTGGAGGTCATGGACACACGAGTCCTGCTTCATACTCCAGATCTATGGCAGAGAGGAAGACGCCAGATAGTTCGGGTGGCTTTATCACAACGGACACCAACACATCCAACCGGCTCTGCTCATCTTAGCCATTAAAGTGACAGGCACTACATGTGCATGTGGACTGACCTTCAGTGTCATGTCATCTGAGCAGGAGGCCAGTAAGCTGCCAGTGGGATCCCACTTGATGGCGTTCACCTCATTCTACACAGAGTAAGAGGCGTGTCAGCAAACAAAAACACGGCATATTCGACTGATGTAAATGGGAAACAACAGACATAATAGAAATAATGTATTTTTAGCATATTGATGCCAATTTATCTTAAGGCATCACAATAAGTGATGTCCTAGTTTGTCACAGCGTTTTGAATGAATGCACCATAAGAGAATTAATAACTCTCATCAGCAGCTAGTGAGTGAGAGCCACAATTTATATCAGCTGCCCTACAATGCTTTAAGAGCAAAACTGTGTTTGGCCAGCGGAGGGTTTCCATTTCCCTCCCTGTCAGGAAGCAGCGCTCACACAGGAGGCCCGTCTTACCGTGTGTCCCTGGAAGGTCTTGACAGGTCTGTCCTGACCCAGCTTACACACGTGGATGCACATGTCTGTGCTGCAGGAGGCAAACGTGTTGTTGCTCTGCCAGTCTACGTCCAGAGCAGGTGCTGTTGGGAGACAGAGACAGAGCTCAGGGCTGCTGCAGCAGGCAGTGAGGTATGTAGACAGAACATGATGAGAAAAGATAGCATGGATATGACTGTCTGAATATAGATTTCTTGTTGCCACACTGGATCTAATAATTAACTATGACAATACTCTAAGTGCAGATCGTTATCGTCACTCTCCAGTAAACCACAGAATGTTGTTCCAACGCTGTGCAAAACATGTAAAGATGTCAGTCAAAGATCTCACATCACGACGTGTGAAATGACTCGAAGACAGAAACATATGCATTTGTTGTACGGTCTCACTGCAGGTGGAAAGCAGATACCCTTTCATGAAAAGTCATGTAGAACAATCCAGCTGACTCCTTTCACTCACCCGAGTGGAAAGGAAATTGCTGCTTTGCCTCTCCAGTGTGGGCATCCCAAATAATTGTGGTCTGTGTGAAAGAGGAGATCTTCATTACTTATACTAAACTAGTACCGCTAGTGTTAGGAAGTCGATAAAACATCACATAAAATATAAAAAAAGGTGTTATTTAAAAGAAAAATACTTCAAGTCACACTCAGCTGACCTGAATAATGTGCACACACTCAGAAGGAGAAATGCAGAGAGGTTAGTACATCACACACACCTAAGGCCTTTTTATATCTCTAAGATATCAGCATGAATATGTGTGCTGAAGGTGACACGGTGCATGTCCTTATACTTCACTACACTAGATGGCAATGTTGAGCAATATCTGTAATTGTTGTCAATTTGTGACAGGATGTGAGCATGCCTATATGATTTTTGGTGGAGGCACCTCTCTCTACTGTCAGTCCTTAACATTTGGTGAGTGTAAGCAGAAGCTGACATGCAGGTTTACACTGAGGACTCTGCACATATACCTGCACAGACCTGTCTCTGGTCCACATGCATGTTGTACACAACTAGTGTTAACAGATGAGATTCATTTATTCTGTCTAATAAAGCAATCAAACTCTTGTCAATGACAACTTGCCATTGACTAAATGCCTTTAAAGTACTTTAGCGTGTGTGACCAACCAAAAAGAACCCATGAAAAATGTAATTTAAAAGTAGTATTAACTTCTTTTTTGGGGCCACTTTAAAGGCTCAATGCCCTATAACCAAAACAATGAGCTGAAAGGTGCTACAATGATCCAGAGAGCTAAAGGGAACTACAGGGTTGGGTAATAATGCTCTGTGTGTTTATCACTACGAGTGACCCCTTTCACATCGCACACGTTCATTTTATTGATTTAAAAATATTGATGAGGGCAGCTTTAACATCCTAGAAAACCCCTGGACTTTTCTTCAATCCTGGCAGCAAAAGTAAATATAAACAAAAAACAATGAAATCATCACCGTTTTGAACAATCCCACCCCTCCTGTCAAACTGATATCATATTTAGAATTGCTGCTCACTCTTTTTTTTTTACAGCCAACCTCAACATCCTGTTTCCATGGGGAACATGTCACCTTTTATAAAAGGTAGCTTTACAGTGGTAACCGTGAATAAGGAATAAGCTGCGATGCTACCAAGGTCACCGCAGATGCATTTATTCAACTCTAAAATCCAAAACTAAAATTTAATGTGCCTTACCTTGTCTACACCAGCACTGAGGATGAAGTTTCCTTTCTTATTCCACTTGAGTGCAAATATAGGACCTTTATGCTGACCCAAAGTACTGGCCAAGTTACCTGGAAATATAACAAAAACCCACCGCAACTTAGAAAGAGAGCAGAAACATTTCCTTGCAAAGCTATGATGCAGTAAAAGCTAAGAAGCTCACCGTCTTTTGTCCATATTCTAGCAAATCCGTCGTATGAGCCCGTAGCTAGCAATGTTCCCTCACTCTGAAAGACAGAGAGACGATTCTCATGAGTTTCAAGTCAGTCTCTCTCAGTTTCATTTGCATTTTCTGACTCAGGTAGAGTTGCCTGATTTTATAGTCATATTCCACTTAATTTATTAAGTTAATGACTTCAGATTAAATATTAGTGCTGATTTAGCACTGAGCACTGCCTTGCACTACTCAGGGGAAAAATAAGTTTGCAGCTGAGCTGCATAAAAGGCCTTTTCCCCATGGGAGTGACTCGCCCCCATATATCTGGCTGGAAGGAATGCCTTCTGCAGAAGTAGTGGTCACAGACACAGACACAGACACACACACACACACACACACCACTAGATTAGATTACTAAAAACTGCACTCCGTGGAATAGACAACCATAGTGTCCAACTACACACACACACACACACACACACACACACACACACTCACATTCCAGTCTAGTGAGGTGACGTCTTTGTTGCTGGGTACGTCCTGGCCCCCTTCCCGTATGCAGTGCCTCAGAACCAGCTGGGTGGATCCGCCTGTGCTGTTCTCACTCAGGTTCCAGATCCGTGCTGTCGAATCCCCGGACCTGCCCGAGGCAAAACACACACACACACACACAATCTAACATTAGGCACGTAACATAGCTTTGTTTCTTAAAATCAGTACTGAAAATGGTATAAAACTGACCATCGTTGCTCTTGAGTAGGGTTGGGGTTTGAAAGCATTTTATCGAACCTGAACCCAGTATCAAATCCGAAATCTTTTTAAATCCCTATCAAACCTTTTCACATCATCTGTTGAGGAAAAAGGAGAAAGAAGTTTTTACAAGCATAAAACTCATTAACTGTTACGTGGTCCGTGTGGATGTTTGAACGTACGCAGCCCCTCTTAAATTACGGGACTGTGCAGGGCGTAATTGCATTTTTCTCCATTTTCACTTCATTTTGAGGGTTTGTGTGCACATGCCTCTAAGCAGGTCTGTTGAATATAGAAAATAATATTGTGCTGATTTTCTTTTGTTTCGCAAAGTTAAATTACTTCTTCCCTCTGACAAAAGCTTTGTGCTGTGAAGGAAAATTATTTCATGGATTAATTGTGACTATGGCTCAGGGTAAAGGCCACTTTACTGTTGAACAAAGCCTATAAAGATGGGAGCGTTGATGGAGCAATTTACACAACACTTATTTCGCACACATTAATAACTTTATTATTAAGGCTTATTTTAAGGCCAGTGCATCAGCTGCTGTTCTGATAGAAAGTGATTTCTAAAGGGCAGATCAGCTGCTGCTGCAAGTACGGGTGGGTGACGTCATCGAAGGAGATAGATGTTTCAATTTGAGGATTTGTGAGAGGATTTGTTAGAATTGGGGACAAAAAAAAGCTGTGCACTTTGCTTACTTTGACCCCAAAAAATGAACTCAACAGTGAAATGCAATATTTGTGGTTTAGCCCAATCAGCTAAGAGGTGTCGCAGTGTTCACAGAACCCAACCCTACTCCTGAGACGGTCTGTCTGGTTTTGCTAAAGCCAAACAACAAGTAGTGCAGAACGCTAAAGACGGTACAACAAACCTCTTGGTTTGACATGCGGCACTTCAAGTCCACCATTAATCCCAGGAATACAAGCAACAAACAACATCATTCTACGATTTATTCATCAGTAGAGTCTTGGTTGACTAATAACTGCTTAGTCGATATGTTGTACTTTATGGACAATAAGTAATAATAATACAATCATTATAATTATAATAATAGGCCTTTAGTCATTCGCTGTTACTGAAAAAACAATCACATTTCCAGCATCACAGAAATAATGTAAAATTTGCTTTTGTTCTTTTAATGACTGCATTCATCTGGAAAAGGATAATGACACTGAAAAAAACAATGACTTTAGTCAACAAGGATTTGTGTAGTGGTGATAAATGAGTAAGGACAATTTCCCTGAACAAGAAAAACTTATTTTTAACCCTATTTGTTATTTGAATATTTTTTTAATTAGCTGTAAGGATTTTGCTTTAAAATCAGCCCATGGAGGTCCATTTAGGTTAAGCCAGTAAACCCTCTCTTGGCCACAAACCCAAACTGTTGCTCCTAGGTTGAAGGCTGTAATTAAATAGGAATGTGTATGTATGTAAAAATGTACCTAACTTGACTAACCTATATTAAAGAAACCAAAGCATTACTCGAGTTGATGGTCCCGGTAAGAATAACACTGTGCCATGCAATTGTGGACACTGCCTGAGCAGTACAAACCATGGGGGAAGAGAGGGGCAACGTGGAGGTACTGACCCTGAGGCGAGGAGGTCGTTCACTGGGTTCCAGGCACAGATAAACACTTCGGATTCGTGGCCCCTCAGGACCATGGCTTTACTCTGAGGGATCTCCACGTCCCTGTCCACCTCCATCATCTCTGAGAGGTGATCTATGGGAAGGAGTGTGAAGCAAAACCATCAACTGAAAATTTACAAAACAGTATTCTAAACTATCTTCCTAATATTCGTGTGTCCCCACTCCCCAGACTGACATCCGAGATATTTTATGTGAAAGTCTAATTTTACTGAAACATTACAGCTAGTGATGTAACAGATCGCAGTTGATCCGTCATCTGTATGGATCTCCCCCCACAGTTCGGCACGCATGTGAACTGCGGATTAATTGCAACGTTTAAACATCATAGTGTGACAGTTTTCCTGCCGCTGCCACTTCTTAAAATAACAATTCCCTAAATATCGATGCAGAGTTGCAGTGGTAAGCTTTAACTCCATGCAATGAGAAGTGTCTAACCATCTGGCACTACATCCAAATCACATTCTATACATAGATCATACCACCCAGTCCTTGCTTTATATTTTGCCCAATTCTGGACTTGTATATTTAAAAAAAGGTGTCAATCTGGCCTCTTTCTGCTTAGTCATTATCTAACATCATCACACCTGTGATTGAACTGTCTGCAGCATTAAGTAAAATTCACATCCCTGACGTACACATTCAAGTGACAGAAATATACAGTGGGACAAATCAAAAGCCAGAAAATGGTGTGAATCCCAAACATATCTTTTAAATATGAATCTATTATCAAGGTATTTCACCCAAAATCCTGAGAACATCTGAAGAATTTCAACCTTTTTTTCCACCCAGCCCTAAGAAAACATGTGTTTTCTGAATCACTACTGAGCTTCAGACATTGTTTACAACCACGAGCTAGCTTACTGGCTAAGGCGTGGGATCCGTTTTCCTCCCCGTTGGCGGCACCCTCTCCATTCTTGGTGCTTCCCTGGGGCCCCGTGCCGCTGCCTGCCGCCTGCTGCTGCTGGGCCAGCTTGTCCCTGTAGGCCTGCTGCCTGGTCTGGACCACGTCTGGCATCACAGCATCGATCAGAGACAGCGACTCAATGGGCCGCCCGTCAAATAAGGTCCCGTCCTACAGAGATAACGTGCAAAGGTATATATTTTCTTTATCCTTCAGATTATCCCACCAAAGTCACTACGACGCATAAAACAAACTATGTTTGACTATGTTGAGTCAAAACCATAAAGCTGACAGTGCACCTCTTCTGGCCAATCTTTTGTAAGGTTTCACTAATTAGTAGTTGACAGTTTAAAGATGGAGCCTGACCTCATTGATGCTGACTTCAGCCTCCACATACTGCAGGCCCTTCTGGATGATGGAGATGAGGGCAGCAGGGGGCACCAGGGCTCCATTGATGTTGGACTGGCTGATGTGGCTCTCTATGCCAAAGGTGAATGCTGAGTGGGAAAAGCCTGGAGGATCATTCGGAAAGCAGGATGGAGTCAATGTATGCAGAGTCAAGCTCAGTATATAATTTTTTTAAATTATTATTATAAAAAAATGAGTGCAATTCATTGCAAATACAACTGCATGCAGAGAAGTAAATTCTTTGTAAGACTTACCGGACTCTTGTAGGTATCTGTAAACCAGGAAATTGACCTCATCACTGCTTATGCTCATTTTTATTCCTGGTGATTAAACCATTGGGTCAGCACAGGATAGGAGCCTGTAAAAGCAGACCACAGAGCAGGGCATCTTGCTCAATTGAGGAGATTTTAGTTGTTATCTTCAAAAAGTATCGTCATCACTCCAGTGCATTAATATCGCACAGAAACACAAATGGATATTAAAAAGTGTGATGACGTGCAGGGGCACTGAGCCAGGTGTAAAAGACAGCTCTCACACACACACTAACACACACACACACACAGGATGGTGTTACATTACTAGCTAACTACTACGTAGCTCTCTACCGAACTGGCACACACGGTGAAAAAAAGAGAAGAGAAGAGGAAGAGGTTAAAAAAAGCATCACCTTGCTTGACCTAGATCTTGCAGCTTCAAAAACTGAGAAAGAGGCACACACAAGCTGGGATCTGCCATTTGATAAATGATGTTTCGTTCCTCTCTACTTCTGTTGGCTGTAGAGACCTCCCTGGCTCTAGGCAGGGCACCAGTTTCCATTCATTAACCCACAACTGGAAATAATTACCAGCCGTCTTTCATGAAGCAAGCTGGGTATTTTGGCCTAAAATGTCTGGAATAGATGTGATTTAAACCTCAGCAATAACAGATGCTGCAGTGCTTCGGTCCGGGCTCCGTATTTATTCATGCAGAACTCGCACTGTTTAAACGGTACTGTGGAAATAAACAAGGAGGCTGGATGGGGGACAGATCCTCTACTGTTTCCATCATGCCACCCCGCTGAAAAAGTCAACATGTCTGCTGCTGCATGCCAGAGGCTGAGATCCAAGATCAACTGAACCAAGACGCCTGGAATCTAGTAGAAGCCCTTCAGCTATCCCTAACAAGGTGGGCAGAACCTCCGGATAGTGAGTGTTTCTCACACTCAAGCACCAGAACTCAGCAAGGGGCTTGATACATTCTGAATATCTCACACAAGACTTCTGTTCAGGATGACACCAACAACAAATAACCGTTCTACATAAAACACAGCTTTTTCCACTGCAGCGCGGCTGTGCTCCTGCTCTCACCGTGTGTTGTGTTTTTCCCATTACATTGGTGTGTTGTGAGGGTGCACTGAAAGCGTGCTGATGTAGCACTCTTGCGTATCTGACACTAGCATGTTTTAAAAGGGTGCCGGCAAATGTCATCACCATGCAAGTGACGCAGGAGCAGTGAACGGGGACAGAGCTCATTTACAAGAATAGTTCGGCCCATTCACCTGGCTAACATGACGCCCAATATGTGACTGCTTTATGAACATCAGCATCGATCAATAGCTCACTCAACAGCACTGACACATCAGCATTTATATAATTTCGTTTAAAAAACAAACCTAAAACACAGTAGGAGTTACACATGCTAACGTCACATCCGCAGTTGACTGAATCGTGTTACGTCCAACATGTCCAGTTGCAGGTGTGATAAGAAAGCACTGAACAGTCTGATCAGCAGCTAACAAAGCAGAAATTGCATTGCTCACTATGAAGTAACTGTCTGTCAAACTAAGGTTGGCTCAAGCTGCTACAATGGGGAGCTCTCAAGATATTAAACTCAGTGACATTCAGTCTCACATAACCACACATCCAGACCACATCTGAACTGTGCCAGCACAGGTCTCGCTCTGAGTGAGTGTGCATATCTTGCACAAGCTTGGTTAAGTGACAAAGCTCAAAGTATTTTTCAAATGTTATTTGAAATTGGTTTGAAAGCTCACTTCTAGTTCCCTTTTCCAGCAGCGAGATTCTCTCGTCACTGATGAGTGTTAGAGTCAAGCTGTGGACTCTTTGTATCTCAGTAGTATCAAGTGCATTTCAATATGTGATTTACAGGCAATTCATCTCAATGAAATCCCAGGAATTTTGAGATTAAAACCTTTTTTTTTTTTTATCATTTGGCAGCACTGGATAATCTTTTAAATTATAAATCACAGTTGTGGTTGGTTTCTGTGGCACATTTTGATGTGTTCTCTCTCTCTCTCTCTCTCTCTCCACAAGTCTTCCCTTAAAACTGGTATTAGATCTTTAAAAAAAAAAGTCACACTGATGGACGTTGCGAATTACTTTTAAATAGGTCAAACTGGTGTAAAAGACCACAAACAAATGAGTCAACTGTACAAGTCCACCCAAGACACCCCCACACTGTGGACCTACAATCACATAAAATGTAGGTGTTCTTTAAAAGCAGATATGAGGTTCATGAAAATGCTCTAAAAACACATCACTGCAGGCTCTTAACCAACACAAGTTTGGTTGAAAGCCATTGTTATAGAACTGCAGTTTCCATAGTTGCACATCTATGTTTTGAACAGTGTCTCATGATACAAATTTCAACAGAGAACCAACGTATACTGAACCATAGCCACACTCCACTAAACCTTGATTCCAATTTAGCAGCGGAACCACCACACTGATGAAATGACTCAGACCATCCCCATGATCTCAAAACAACAATGAATCATCACCAGCATTGTAAGGCCTTTATCAATAGGGGACGGACTGTCTTAATTTCTGTCCTAATAGCAAGGTCCAACAATAAGGATTGGCCAGCGGCACAGTACTCAAAACAGTAAAAAAAAAAACACACAACAATAATTTCAACATCACAGGGCGTTCACCAATGTGCGTTTCTTAATGCCGCTCTATGCGCCTGCACGTGTGCCTCCATCCTGTGCGGCCACTTCAACACCACCACCGTGCGTCCGATTCTTTCCTTACATTTCACCAGAGTAAAGTTGTTTTAATCAACATCCTTCCTCATTTTATTGAATACAAAAGTTAAAAACAGGCATCTGTAGAACATGACATTAGTTCATTGCAATACAACCGGGAACATAAGTCACGTCAGATACATTTTCATCTGCAACGGTGGTTGTTAAACAATGAAGACAACAACTCCCATGCTACTTCACAACGTCATCAAACTACATCTTTTGTTACTGTTAAAATTGAGAGACCCCCCCCCAGCGGGCAGAAATTGCATCCTGTGCATTTAAAGTTATGCTTGTTCTGACCCTTTTTTTGGGACATGTCTAATACTGTTTGTCTTGACTGAGTCATTACTGTACACCGTCCTCCCACTGGTTGGATACAAAGCTAAATAACAGCCACACACTTTTCTTTATGACTCCTGATGTGACCTTCCAGACAGCGATACAAGCATGCAGCCACAGAAAGAGGAAAAAACCAAATCTATACATGTGAAAAAACAAGAAAAAAGTTGTGACATTTAACAGTGGGATACGTTACCCATGTGATCAAGATGTCTTCAGATGTGCATCATAACTTCGTTGTCCTCAGCAAGAACTCTCAGCCCCTGAGAAGAAAGAAACTTTAATACACATCTTCCAGTTCCAATAAAGATGCTCTTATGTGAAATCATTTGCACTCAAAATATTTTTGCATTTTTAAAATTGCAGTATTACTATCAATAATTTGTCAAACAACAAAAAGAGTGCTTTTTACACTTCAGACAACCTCCCACCATTTACTGTACTTTAGTTATCTGCCCAGACTTTTCAAGGAATGCCTAAGTAGCACTATTTGCACGTTATTAGGTGTTTACATCGTGGATAAGCAGCACAAGAACTATATAGACCCTGCCAAATATTCACCCAAGATGGTATTTCTTTATGAGTGCTGTGACAGATTGCCTTAATTACAATGGACAGTTTGACAGCAGCGTGTCACTTAGTGGGTGAAAAGGCACCCAGAGGAACAAAGGGGCGTGTCACCAAACAATGAGAGAAACTGGGTCAGGAATGTAAAAAGCCAAAACAGCCAGTGGAGATTTGTACTTTGCAGTGTCACTATCGTTGAGGGATAGTAATTAAGAAGAAAGTGTGCTTATATATTGTATGAAAGAAATAAATCACAGTAGTTTAGATGGTCCATACAATATTAACCAACGTCTTCCTTCTGGTACTGGATCCCCAGCTGGGGCCATGGACTGTGGTGTTTTAGTCGGCTTTGCATGAAGCGATCTTGAACTGCGCACGTCAGATATTGTTTCGTCGTCATTTCAGGTGTTAATACGTGTTTGTGAGTGCTGCTGGGTCTGGTTCAGCTGGCCGTCCTCGGGTCTGACTGACTTCGTGCAAGTTATGTCACATGTTAATCTGCCGGTAGCTAAATTAGCAAAGTAGCATGGTAAGATACTTGCGGAAATACATTGCCCATCCCCAACACGCGGTGGCGATTAAATGGGCTGAACAAACTACAGTGTGTCCGTTAAGCAACACGGTGTTCCGGGGCAGGCAGTCGCCAGCACCAGTTCGTGCCGATGAATGACTAAAAATGCACGTTTTTATGTATTTATTTAAAACATGAATCTACGTCTGTCCCTTCTCCTGTGCACTGCCGGACCGTATCTATGAGGTCTAACAATAATTTAACCCAGTAGTTGTGTAATGTAATGGCAGGCTGATAATTGTCCACATGTCATGGGTCACTAAGTGGATGCACAGGAGGGAAATGGGAACAGGCTTCACCGGCGCTAGGATTTTAGGTTATTGTCCAGTAAAGGCGCATTTCTTGCGTCGTAGTTCTATTTACCTCGCAAACTAATGCAATTAGCAATTTATTGTTTGCGACCCGTTTAAACGCAACACCCAATCCGCACTGCCATGGGCTAGGTAACGTTAGCTCATTGGCTAACATGCGAGTTAACAGTAGTTTTGCCTTGGCGGTGGCCGTCCCCACACATGCCAGTCAGGCAAGGCGCTCTAAGATTCCGTTGATTTGATGCAGATCCCTGATGATTAGCTACAAAACTAATGCAGTTAACACTATACGGGTTAGTGATGTTTTGAACAATTGTATAGAACTACTGACGACAATAACGTGAAGTTCTTGGAAATAGCATTTCTGACGAGTACCGTGAGATCGTCAGCTCGCAGTCACTCCAAACCAGCTAACAGGCTAGCTAGCTAACACTAGCATGCTATGCTAATGACAGTGTTGCTATAATCTCGTACCTACTTGGATTAAACCTTTTCAATTGGCGATATCTTCCACAGCTCTTGTGTTCAAGTCAGACCATGTTATCTCTTTAATCGATTTCAAGAAAGATCTTTTTCGCACATGTATTAACTATCGTCAGGTTATAATATTTAAACTAAAGCCAGGCGGTAAGAAGCCAGCAACGGCTTCAGACATTCGACACATTGGCATGACCTGACATGCGAAAATGAGCTGACTGTAACTACTGTTGTTTCAAAGCGCCGCTCTCTGAAGCTCAATCTAACGATTACCCCGTGGGGACGACAGTGTATCCATCTTCTCCTCTATCAAATACGGCGTGGGGTGGGTAACTTATATAAGAATACAACATAACAGATCCGTAGTCACCAACAGCGCTGTGTCACATTTATATAGACCGTAAATAGGACATAATGCTATATTGGTGACTAACCTATTTCCCAAAAGCACCAAACAACACCTCGTGGTTTGCTAAAGCTGAAAGCCGTCCTCGTGCGTTGATTAAATATTTGCTCCTGGTCCGTTTGACAGGTTCACAGCAAAATGGAGCCACGTTTTCTCGTTGAAACCGACCAATGGAGGTGGAATAAAAAAAAAATGCCGAGGCCTCTGGAAGTTTGTCCCGCAGCCAAGCACCAGTCATAACAACAGTGTCCTCGCCCATCCCCCACTACACCTCATTTTTGCTTGTCTGGTCACTACTAGCCATGGATTAATGACACCCCACCCCCTATCCTTTGCTCAGTCATTCAGTCTGGGAAAGTCAACAACAAGCTTACATCATCATTGCAATCTGTGTTTTACACAGATTTTTTTTTTTTGCTGTATACATAACCCATAATCATTTTAATTTCTCCAGTATTCCCAACAAAGATGATATCCTGAAAGTATTCAGGCTGTACTCTGATAATTTAAGATTTATGAAATATTAAGGACCTTCAAAATTCAATATAATGTATCTTGTGTCAGAATGTACCTAGTTTAACTGTGATTAAGGACAGTCCTCATTAAAGTGGCTGCACTGCTTCAGCTTTGCCCAATGTGAGATAATATCATGAAATGCTGAATTGGGAGGCCATTCAGTTGTACAACAGCAGAAAGTGTGCAGCATATTCAGTACATCCTTTCGCATGTTTTTTCTTTTTACCACAAATGTAATCGTCTCTGTTGGTAGCACCGAAACACACAAGACAAACCAAAGAACAACCATAATGTCACCATAATAAGTGTATAATTTTGCAAGGCAAATCGTTTATGATTGCAAAAAATGGCTTGGCTTATCATCTTTAGCCGAGTCAACAATTATACTATGGCAGAGGTAAAGTATTTGCATGCAAACAGATAGTTAAAGTTTAAGAGGGTAGAATGTATTTGTATAGCCTGATTAAATGCGCTGTTGAGTGATGCATTTGACACTGTATTATGTGCAGTCCACTGATTTTTTTGTCTTATACTTCCCAGCCTCTGAGCTGTTTGATCCTCCCACTCAATTAGCTCAGTGCTCATCTGGCCCGTTGTCAACATCTTTGCAACTCGTCCACCAGAGACCTCCCTGTTTAATATCTTGTTCACCAATATGGATTGGTGATAGGATGATCTATGTCAGCGAATTGATGTCCAAACGGCCAGCCGCGGATGTCGCCTGTTTACTAAACGTGCCCTAGGCGCTAACGTTTTTGTATGTCTTCATCCATTGTAATGTCTTCAAAGCAAGAAGGATTCTGCTAGAAGTGGTCTCTGTCAAAAACTCAGTGAGGGGGAGGCTCTCGAAACTTGACAAAACTGTGCACAAAATTCAGAAAAACAGGTTTCACTTTCAGGGCTGTTTGTCTCTAGTAGTTCATTTATGGTTGATTTCCTTCATTCTGCCTCCTGCTTCGTTCTGCTCAAGCCAGGAGAAACAGAAATATGTGCTCCATCACTCCCACTATGTGAGGGTGTTTTGGCTGCCAGTGAAGACATGTGAATCAAATTCCTCCTCTCCAATGCCAAGCTTTACGCAATATATGATTCACTCTAAGGGCAAATATTATGAATTGACTCACCTCTTCTCTGTGACTGTAAATCCTACTCATCCTTTTTCCCCCCCCACATACATACAGTATATGTACATACAGTATATACTATATATATAGATATAAAATATAAAAGCCAACATGCATTTGTGAAAATCTCTATGTTGTACATTCTGTTTGTGCCGGCAGAGTACAGTAGCTCTCCATAAAATGAGAATAGCACAATTTCCCTCCATAAATGTGAAACTAGAAGAAATACAGCGGTACGTTATCTGTGTGGGGGCGGGAAACTAATCTGCAGGACAATAACGCGAGGGCTGCTAGGGATGTGAGCACAGCGGCAAAACTGATAAATATGTGCTGGACCTGTAAGTATCGTGTAATTGCTTGGATACTGCCACACAAGTGACAGAAAGCTTTATCAACTGCCTTAGCAACAACAGCATTGACATTGCATTTGGTGTGTGATTAATGGCTAAATCTAAGTTAAGGACATATTTTGTTTTATGTCCTTTTGCAAGTGTACACACACATAATAGGACATCTGACAAGCTGATGATTTGTGTTTATTTGTGGCCACAGATGTTTCTTTTTTTATTTCTTTAAAAAAGCCGTTAATAACAAATATCCAAAGTATAATGAAAAATGTGTACATTGGCGAGTCCCAACCTTCAGACTGGGACCCACTGTGTTATTTCTTTCAGCAGAGGGATGCACAACAGCATAGGTATTAATAACACTCCTTGTGTCCAAGGTGTATGCCATGTTAAATAACAGTAATTCAAATATGAAACAGACCAGCTTGATCTAATAGCTGTCACACATGACATGCATCATTAACACAACAAATTATTGCAGCGAGAGAGTGAGCAACAGAAAAAGAGGGAAAGGAAGCAAGGGAAGGAACTGCAGCTCTGCCTCACTGCCTGCTCAGCAAGAGCTATTTTTAGATCATGAGAAACAAAGAAGCAGAATCACCTTTCATCCCCCCTGTAACTAATGTTGTTTCACCTCCAAATGTGGTACGTGAAGACAGTCTGCGCTTCTTTGTAGCTATGTTTAGGCCTAACCTCAAATAAATACGAATACCTTTCCATCTGCCTTCAAGTCTTTTTCTGTCATCCTGCTATATGTGTGTAAATGTTTTCCTGCTGTCTTACTGTATGCAAAAGGGGCTGAGTTTTTTCATGGCTAAAGACCAAAGGGGAAAGCATCTGAGCTATGAGGCAGAAAGGCGCTCTGGAGTCCTTCAGAGAGATTGTACTACACTGTACTCTCCTGCTGGGGGGCTTGGAGGAGGCAGTGAATTTAAAGTGGTGAGCAGTACACGCTTCAAGCAGAATCTGATCTGATGCTGCTGCTATAAGGGACCGACTTTCATGATCACACGCACAGAGGGGGATCAGAAAAGGCTGCAGCCAAAATGGCTCATCAACTGGGGTATGCTAGGGAGCATTCCCCCAGCAGGTCGGACCAGTATACTGTTGTGGAAATGACTGCCTACTGAGACGTCATAGCATTAGAAAACAACCAAATAGGCTCTACAGAGTCTTTTATGTATAAAAACCTGATATAAAAATCTAAGGTGTGTACATATAGACAATGCCAGACCCATATTTCTGAGCATTTTGTCAATTTTAGGAGGCTCCTTGAAACTAGCCACAAAGGTCATATGAAAATGGATTTGTTGAATTGACCTGCATATCCCACACATATCACATTTGTATGGCAACAATAAAAAACCATAATCACAACGTGACTATTCTATGACCAAGCAATAAGAACACACAATATCTGCAGAATAAATGGTTTGCTCTCTTTAATGTGCATCTTTTAAGGGAAAAAAGGCAAACAGTTGTTTGTAGAGCAGAAGATAAAGGTAAAAATATAACTTTACACATTTATTACCAACCCACTGACTAAACTGGCCTTTAGCAAGGTATCTGTTCACACGTATTAACATATTTTCAAATAATATTTTACACATATTACCAAAAAAAGCATCACACCAAAAAACAAAACAAAACACTCCTTGTGATCTGTTGCTAATTCAGAGGAAACCCCTCTGAATAACATTTCTCCAGTTTTTGAGGTTGCAGAGACACCTTGTGGCAAGAGATGGCAAAGTTTTCTACTCACTGTTTCAAGCTGCTGTACATTTATAACATGGAAACACAGAGATGTTTGAAATAATAATAATAATAATAATAATGTTAATTCCTCTGTGGATGTGCAGCAGTGCTTGCAACAAACATAGTGACTGGACCAGAGTCGAGCCAGTCAGAGCCAGTTATTTGGAAGTACAGTGGAGATTCATTGTGCTGGACCAACTCATTTTAAGCATGACAACATTGTACAGGGAACTCATATTACTTACACAGGTATGGCAGGCATTCTGTTCACTTGGGGTTAGAGTTTAAATAAGAGGTAGCCAGCTGCTGTCCCAGGGAGCCCAGACCATGTTGGAGAGCCACTGCTGACAGTTGTAGCCCAAATTCTGGATTATCATAACAACACAGCGACAAGAGGTAGGACCTCACAGATTGTACATATTACCACTGCTATTTCAATTTATCACACACTAGTCACACACAAAAGATGGGGCTTATTGTAATTTGGATGTGCAAAGACAAGAGATTAGTAAAGGCACCATGGAAAAACACTGACTGTGAACACACAACACAGATCGCACAGACCATGTGCTCAAAAATGTTCCAGCCCACAATAGAGGGTCAACACACAGCACATAGCTGGGAACACAAACAAGTTTTAATTTTATACAGGTGAAATGGACTCATAAGGGCTCAGATTTAGCAACAATGTGGGCTTTTTAGATTGATCTACAGAATAAGATGGCTTTCCCTCTATACAGTTTCTTTTTTATCGAGTGCCTTAATGAATCTTAACTGGATAATAATGAACATCATGCTTTCCACTTCTGTGTTTGAAGAACGACAAGAATAATTCAATTATGAATGGATGACTGGGTTTTGACATTGAGTACAGTAATATGAACTGCATGTACACTATGCGTGAAGCATGCAGTTTACAATGTCTTTCAATGTTCATAGTGTCCAGTTGTCAGCCTGTGCACCTCAGGTATGTGCTTACTTCTCTTCTATACCTCTGTGTGGTGCTGTGCAGTGAAGCATATGACTTTTTAAATGCACCAAACACTATAGGACACCTGACAGAGGAGCAATAATCACTGGAAGGACAAGGCAAAAAATACATCCTGAGACATTCTTCATCAAAGAGCATGTTGATAGCAGGCCAGGCTTGGAATTCCACAGTGCTGTTAAGCATGCAAGGCGAGTTAACACCTACTAAAGCAAACTTTGCTTTGAATCAAAGCTAAGCCCTCAGGTCATTGTCTCTATATGCTACACATCTTTATTTCACTTTTGTAACGTACATACAATATGAGCTCAGTTAAATTCAAAGGAAGTGACAAATAGTCATATAAGATCTAGGACAGATTATGAGACAATGGGCAGATATGTAAAATCACCCCCCCCACCCCTCCTACATAGGAGCAAGACACCCAGACTGCAAGAGACACAAATCAACTACAAACAACAGGGTCATTTTGTGTCTATTCTTGTCTTTTGCATCTCTTTATAGTTGCTTTATGTCTTTGTGGTACATGTTCATCTCTTTTGGGACTTTTTGCTTCTCTTTGTTTTTTGCATCTGTTTTTGGTAGTTTTGCTCTTTGTGATCATTTTGTGTCTCTTTGTAGGGTTTGTTTTGTCTGTTTTTGTATTTTGTTGTCATTTTGTGTTCATAAGATAACATCTAATCTATAGTTGTGTGGTCTACCACATGCCATTTGGATTATCACTCATTCAGTCACATTTTCAGTCTCACAAGATGGGTGAGAGGCAGCTAGAATAAATATGAAGCAAGGACACACCCATAAAGAATATACAGCGAGGTCAAATGATCCTATCTGCCTCTGGCTCAGTATATGTAGTTCATTAAACTGTTAATAGGAAAATCTGAACAATATGTTCCTGCTGGGGTAAGCAGTTTCACACTTGTGCCGGGCGATGGAGCACCTCCTCAGACACACAAAGACTGTCTTCCTCCAGTACTTCATGTGAGGACACTGCAGACTCAGTACCTTTTTAAATAAGCAGTGATATGAAGAAGCACGCAGATATATACAAAATCAACCTTTCGGGCTGGTGACTCATTCAGAACTGCTGTTCACCCTATGACCATGACATTTTTTCTGATTCAGATAAGGTTTAGCTCTTTTACGTCAATATATTTCAATTTTTCAGATTTTCAGGGGTCTTATGAATGAACATGCTTTATAATGCCTGACATGAATACAATTTCCACCACTGTCAATTTCGATAAATGAGAACATTTTATCATTTGAGAAAATTGCAGAAAACACTTTGCTAAGGCCAATGTGGAATGTGAAAAATGTGTATTTTATATTTTGAATATTTTTGTTGAAATGTTATTAATAATTTCCTTCATTTGAAGCTAAGCTTGGAAGGCCATGCAAGGTCAGACTAAACACCGTGAGACCGTCTCTCCCATACATCATTATGTACAGCGTCACTGTCCACTCCTTATAAGTTATTAGGTAGGAACTCACCTGCCTCCGCAAGTCCAGCTTAGATGGAGCATGCTCAGCACTAATATAGATAATTTACTGCTCTCAAACGCCCTTTAAAAGCTTGCGCTTGACTGTAAAGTTGGTACCAAAAGTCAAGGCGTTCTTTCTGAAGAGAAAAGTTGTAAGACAGACCATAAAGTTCATGTAAGTGTGACCCTTTGTATGCATGCAAAACCATGTGGAATGTTTCGAGGAAAGCATGAACATAGATAACATTTTTGGTTTTCTTCAGATTTCCTTTGACATACTGGAGTTTTCTCTCTGCAACATTTCCCCATAGCAGCTGGGAATGTAATACAGTGAGGAAATTACTCATCTAAGAGGAACTTGTTGGCTGATTTTGTAACTATTCTGCTCCTAGCACTCTGGCAAGGTTGTTATTCCCCACAGAATGAGCAGAATGGCCTGCGTATTGTGCTTACAAGTTAGAGGACTGGGTAATTGCTACAGAATATCCAACAGTACAAAATCGGATCCATTTTGTACTAAATGTTCTGCATCTGGAGGGGAGTAAATAAATAATATGATGTGATTGTTGATTCCCACTTGATTGATTGGCATTTTCCAATCCATTTTCTGCAAATGGTAGGACTGGCAGAGGGCATGAAAGGAGGCACATGCAAGGTGTTGTTGTTGTGCCAAGAGAGGAGGCAATGACTTTATGTTAACAGCAGACGTGTTCACGATACAGCAGGTGGGTTTTGCATGCATTAACACCTTTTATCTGTGGCTATCTGTCATCTTGTTTACTCTTTGAAGCGTTTCTTTGTGTTCAAAATGAGATGTTTACCTGGTGGAGACCACTATGTCAGGGGCGCTTCCTGTCCCAACACAGCACAATACTCAGGAATCAGGAACTGCTGTTTGCAGGGTTATTGGGAGAGGCATCCACTTAATATTTATTTTCTACAAAGCTGGACATATTTACAAAAGTTTGACAGCAAATATGCACCAAAGGTATAGTGGCTTGTGATTTGTCACCTTACAAATTAGTTTTTTAACCAGTGATTTGGGATTTCTGTTATGTTTATGATCCAGGTAATGAAAGTTCAAAAAATTTACTCTTTCGCTTCAGGACCGCTAAACATAAAACTGGATATAATTCACAGGTCTTTTCAGCAATCTTTCCGTTCCACTTCAACAAGCAAAGGAGGACGTGGATCATCGGGAAAGATGTTCTTTGTGACAGGGGTCAAAAATACAGCAGGATCAGGCGTGGGAAATGAAAGGAGGTAATAGGTTCATCCCAGTTCAGGCGTAGAAATTCACTACAAATGCAAGGATGAAAACGGGCATCCATGGCCCAGGAAGACACTCGTACCTATAACAATGACCCCTCCTTATATTCCATCATCAGGTCAATCTACCAGAAATTTCGTGAGGTAGATTTATTGGACAAGAAGAAGACAGTGACAGCTCTAAAGCCCGGTGAAGATCGGGCCATTTTCCTGGGACTCGGAATGATCCTCTCTTCAGTCATGATGTACTTTGTCCTGGGGGTCACTATATTACGCTCCTATGCAGACAGGTAAAGGCCTGTCGTTAAAAATTTAACAAAAAGTTTTTTTTTGAAACACCCTATAAAACTTGTTTTATTCACCAGATGTGTTTGTTGACTAACTGCTTCAGTGCCCTCTCAACCTAATAATTGTATAAAAAGAAAAAAATGAGAATATTTTATGAGATTATACCCCAAGCAGAGATGATATCATACCATGATAATGAAATGTTTTCTGCTGTGTTTTTTTGCATTAAATTGGATCTTCATTTAAATGTCAACACAGCGTGTGGACAGAGGAAGGTGTGTGTATTGTACTCAACTCCACGGTCACAGCAGACATGAATTGTTCCTACAACTGTGGGTCAGACTGCTGGAGAGTCTCCAAATACCCCTGTTTGCAGGTCTACGTGAGCGTCAATAACACCGGCCATGTCAACCGTTTATCTCACAACGAAGAGACCCAGGACACCAGTTCTGAAGTGAGTACAGTGCCAGAGGGGAAATAATGGAAATTACTCATCCGTTTCAAATGTTGACAACAGCTGTCAGACGTTGGCCTGATTACAGACGTACTCTTCTCCCAGTTCAGAAAATGTTAGTTGATAGGATTTGGAATTTTTCCTGTTCAAGCTGAAATATTATACATGAAAAAGGATGTATTCCATTGTGAAAAAAAATAAACTTAACTCCTGTCACCAACACAAAAAGTATGACTAACTGGCTTCCCTCTAGATAACCTCACTGTCCTTTAATCCTGTCCTTGCAGTGTTTCTATGTGCCCAAGTGCCAGAAGGACAGCGTGGCCATGCATGTCATGATTATGAACATCTCTGAGCGCCTGAAGGTGAAGCAGCAGGTCCCCTGTTACTACGACCCAAGCGAGCAGCAGGAAACCGTTATCCTGACCCGGCTGTATGACCACACCGCCGTATTCCACTCGCTGCTCTGGCCCTCCTGCATGCTCACAGGAGGGGCCCTCATCATTGTGATGGTGAAGCTCACACAGTATCTCTCCAGGCTGTGTGAAGAGATAGGCAAGATCAAGAGGTGAAATGACATGCAGCAGCTGTGAAAGCCAAGCATATGGTGGTTTAGTGATGGACATTTGACATGAAAGGGATTGTTTTAACCAAAATACCTTCCTTTGACCTCTTGCAATATTTCCTCTTCAGCTGACCTTTCCTCTAGATTAAGGATGTGACTGTTTATAAAAGTGAACTGAATCTTCCAAGATGGAGACTGTTAGACATATAACTGGCTGTTATACTGGGAAACTGACTGGATTTGGCATGGTGCAAACACTGTACCATGTTTTATGGGTACTTTTTTACAAGAGTTTGTTACATTTGTAAATATGGTATATTATGTGCTTGCCATGTCACATATGATAGACGTGACAAAACCAACCTATATGTAAATCAACAGAGGAAAACACTGCTGTCAGTCCAAAAATATCCTCTGAGTGGTTGTTTGTTGAGGAATGTCACAATTTTGAGAACTTTTTCAATATTTTGATAATCATATGTGATTGTTTTCTGAAACAACAATATGTTCAGTTTTGATATCAACTATCTCAGCAACAAAATAATACGTATAGGTCTCTCATAATGAAATAAGGTATGCATAATCTGACCTGAAAATGGAGCTCATCAAACCACAATGAACATTTAAAATACTTTGCACATTCTTTGAAAAATCTAATTCATTGAGACATTATAACACAATGTATACTTGCACATTTATAGAAAAAACAGGTTCACTCGTCAACACAACAATGAACAAATACACCCCAAGGTTATCTCATGAATTAAAACAGCAATGTAATGCTTCCATTGTGGTGATTTTGCATTGGTACTGTACCAACTGACATGGTGCTTTCTGGTCACACACTGTGGCTCTACAGCTAAAATAAATGATCTTCTCAACAGGATATTTGTGCGCGACACAGCACACAGAGTGCTCATATCTCTGCTGAGGCTACACATTCTTCTTAAATTTGTTTGTTATTTTGAAAATAGAAAAGGGTTTAGAAAGTTTTCATCTGCATCCAGACTTGCATCAAAACACACATAATGCTGATCAGCTGATGGTGAAGAATATCCATGTCCTGAATATATGACTGTACACGGATGTAAATTCCAAGTTCAGAACATAACCACTGAGCAATGTGCATTAAAATGTATTATGTTGTTAATGACTTATTAATCTGCTTATGGCTATAAGGCTATGTCCCACTGAATTCCATTACAATCCACGTAATTTAAAAGATACTAAATAACTAACATGGAAAACATAATGTCCAAGATGGAAGCAACAAAACACAATATGCAATGGGATTAATGAATCACACATCTATCAGTAATACTTCTTCTCTGGGGGCTCCATCCACGCACATACTGGTGGAACAATTTGCTTTGAGCTCTGCATTCGACAACTTATCAACAACTTATCAACAACTTTGGCACTGTTTGTCTCGTGTGCTCTTTAGTGGCATTTCATGTAATGTCGAAGAAAACCGTGAACAAGCCGTTTCCCCTGAACTCCCCAGTCTCATCTCATGACAAACTGCTTACTCCACCATCTAACTCTCCCTGTGTGGGAGGGCGGTCCATGATGATGCGCCTGCTAGCAGCCCTCGAGCAGGCTAGCTGTGCGGAGCTAGCGTGCTACCAAACTGTGCAGTTTATTTTCGGGACAGCACGATGAAGAACATCATGAAGTATTATAGTCTATTTCCACTACAGCATATTGACAACATCACCGGGAGCTAGGGACGTCTTTACTCCACTATAACGGGTCTGTCCCGACCCCTGTATCATTGTTTGGATGGACTAACGTTAGACCTAGCACCGCTGCTTTAGACTTCCCGAGCGGGCACGAACGGGATTTACTCAGCTAGCCGCTGCTAATGATTGTGCTGGCTGACTAGCTTCGCGGCTAACCGGTTGGTGCTAGCTATCTGACACAGGTAGCGTTATATTTATTTTTTCGTGTTGTGTTGTATGTTCGCTTTTATTGTTAACCAAAACAGCTATCCAGTTAGTCACACGACACACTGACGAGTTGCACCCTTTATTGTAGTAACGTTAGAATAACAGCTTATATATCAGTCGATGTTTTCATATTGTAAATGACATTGATCTGCTTAGTGAACTTGGTTAGCTAGCTAGCTAAGAAACAACACCTAACGTTTACCCACCAAGCAACTGCATAACACAAACTAGTCAAGCCAAGCCCGGGCTAAAAGCTAAAACCTTAGCAGTGTTAGCCACATTTGACTAATGTGTTGGTAATGCATGTCAGCTAACAACTTTGTTTACATGATTTTTGAGTTCATTTCATTCGGTATCACAGGGCATTAATCATTTAATTGCTGCCCTGTTTACGTTAGCATGGGTTATTTTAACACCAACTTACTAAAGCTAAATATATTTTTTTATCTCTGATGTGATGGCAAGTTGTGTTATTATTAGGTTAGCTGCTAACGTTATACTAAGTCTGGAACACAGTGACATTTGTAATTACTGCAAGTTACCCTGTCAAAGTTAGCCAAATAAGTTGTCATAAATAGATGCTACCACTTGTCTGTAAAACTGAAACGAAAGTCACGTACATAATGGATATGTGCAATATGGTGATCTTCAAAACACTAAAGCAATATACCTCGATCCAAAAGGTATTCCCCTGTTAAGGAATTACTGAATTTTTATACCAATTTGGCAACCCATGTAAAATTGGGATACCCCAAGGAGTGTGTAGTTAGCATTTTTATATGCTGTTGCTATGCAGCTCTACTATCTCTTAAGCTAAATATTCACCACAAGCATTTTGCATTATTATGCACAGGTCAGTGGTTCTTATATAATCCTGTTTCCTTTTTTCTCACAGTTGGTTGACATTGCTCATCTGATAATTACCAGGCTCTGAAAAGAGCGGATTTGCTGGCACGACCATGCCTCCCAGGCCCTCCTCAGGAGAACTATGGGGGATGCACTTGATGCCCCCCAGCATCCTAGTCGACTGCCTTCTGCCAAATGGCATGATTCTCACGTTAGAGTGTCTTCGGGAGGCCACACTGATCACAGTCAAGCATGAGCTTTTTAAAGAGGCCAGGAAGTACCCTCTTTACCATCTGCTGCAAGAGGAGAGCTCCTACATCTTTGTCAGTGTCACCCAGGAGGCAGAGCGGGAAGAGTTTTATGATGAGACCAGGCGGTTGTGTGATCTCAGGCTCTTCCAGGCCTTCCTTAAAGTCATTGAACCCGTAGGCAACAGAGAAGAGAAAATCCTCAACAGAGAGATAGGTATGTTTCTTGAATTGTTATGCAGTCACAAAACAACCTATTGTACATTACAGTAATGTACCACAACAACTATTGGCATTGGCAATGTTGTTACCCACAATGAGGAGGCATAACATAATACTGTTGGCTTTAACTGGTCACATATATTGTGTTACATGTTGCACTGTATTATGCATATGTATTATGGCTCACATTTCACATGTCATGAAATATGCAAAAACATCTAAATTAAAAAAAAGAGTTTAAAGGACACACAACACATTTTTATTAAGCACTTTCTTTTCTCCTTTTAGGTTTTGCTATTGGAATGCCCATATGCGAGTTTGATTTGGTGAAAGACCCAGAAGTGCAGGACTTCAGAAGGAATATTTTAAATGTTTGCAAAGAGGCTGTGGACCTCAGAGACAGTATTGGACCCCACAGTAGAGCTTTGTACGTGTATCCTCCCAATGTAGAATCCTCAGTTGAACTTCCCAGGCACATCTATAACAAGCTAGATAAAGGTAAGGTTTTACTCTAGGCAGAAAATGTTTAGTGTAACTGTGTATTAAATCTTGTGTATAGAATATTTCTTCAATTTGATCATTTATTTTCTTTCCATCAGGTCAAATCATTGTGGTCATATGGGTTATTGTGTCACCCAGCAATGACAAGCAGAAGTATACACTGAAGATCAACCATGATTATGTGCCAGAGCAGGTGATTGCCGAAGCCATCCGTAAGAAGACGCGTAGCATGCTGCTCTCCCAGGAGCAGTTAAAGATGTGTGTGCAGGAGTATCAGGGAAAGTACATCCTCAAAGTCTGTGGCTGTGACGAGTACTTACTCGAGAAATACCCTCTGAGTCAGTACAAGGTAATCTAATTTAAACTCAGGCTAGCTGCATCTGATGCTGTTGTGCTTAGAGGGGATGGGATCCACTTCACATCAAATTATCATCCAACACAAATGTGCTCAGCATTCATGACATGAAATTAAATTTATGAAAAAATGTGCTGATTCAATAGACTGTATACATCACAGTACAATGTACTGAATGTTTCAGTCATTGCTGAGTTGTATTTGTAAAATCCAATAATTTACATGTTGATAAGCCTGGAAATTGCATCAATAGATTCAAAATGTCAAACGGCACAAATAGCTTAAAAATGCCACAATCGCCGCTACTTCAAAATGTCACTTTGTCTCTCCTCGACAGTATGTGCGCAGCTGTATCATGTTGGGACGGATGCCCAACTTGATGCTAATGGCAAAAGACAGCCTGTATTCCCAGCTGCCCATGGACAACTTTACCATGCCATCTTATGCAAGGCGAATATCCACAGCAACACCCTACATGAATGGGGAAACAGCCACCAAGTCTCTATGGACTATCAACGGAACATTGAGGATCAGGATACTGTGCGCCACATATGTCAATGTCAACATCAGAGACATTGACAAGGTACACATGCAGTACATCAGTGCGGCACTGCGACTACTTCATCTTGTTCTGTTTGAAGATTCTGTGCTTTGTTCTGGTTTGACTAAAATGAAGTGTGACTGTAATCTCACATCTCCTGCACCTTGGAGGTTATTAGAGGAGGGCGCACCGTGTCCTTCACTTCATGAAAGGTATCTTCATCACTCGATGGATTAGTATATAAATCTGTTGTTCGTGTGGCTGCTCTAGATCTACGTCAGGACTGGGATATACCATGGTGGAGAGCAGTTGTGTGACAATGTCAACACCCAGCGCGTGCCCTGCTCGAACCCCAGGTAGTATGCAATGAAGAATAGCGTTCCTTCTCAGGTATTTCATTGAGCTTTGTGACAGTAATGTGATTGATTATGTTAATGGTTCCTTCCCTGTTTTTTTCAGGTGGAACGAGTGGCTGAACTACGACATGTACATTCCAGACATCCCCCGTGCCGCCCGACTCTGCCTCTCTATCTGCTCTGTGAAAGGACGAAAGGGAGCTAAAGAGGTTAGCAGTGAAAATGCTGAAATGCTACATTCAAGTTTAAATGCTTAAGCTATCAATCTTTATCTGTCTGGTTTGAGTTTTGAGTGCGAGTAAGATTTGCAGTCTTACTCAAATCTATTGTTTGATTTTTATTTGAATCAGAGCAGTTAACAAAGACGCTTAATGTAGGCATGGTAAATAAAACGGCTTCCCTTTGATCTGCGCTGCACCTGAATGTTCCGTAGCCTCAAGCTGTTGCCTCTCTAATAATTTTCATATGCATAATCTTACTGGTATTTTCCTGTAGGAGCACTGTCCCCTCGCCTGGGGCAACATCAATCTGTTTGACTACACCCACACACTAGTAGCAGGCAAGATGGCTCTCAACCTATGGCCTGTCCCACATGGCCTGGAAGACCTGCTCAACCCCATCGGCGTCACAGGCTCTAACCCCAACAAGGTGACAGAATGTACCATCTTGAAACACTAAGATCGAGTAACGTGGTATTTTCCCAATATTTTAAGCTTTGCAAATAAGTATTATTCTTGTGTCTACGACTGACCTCTAAGCCTCATGACCCAGTTTTAATCGAGTCGGTGGCTGCCTGTTGGGTTTCAGAGCTGGATGTAAGCCTCCCCAATTTAATCAACCAAGCCTCTTATCCCATTATTATTCTATCTATATCCAATTAATTACTCATTGACACAGGCACCTTTCTTTGATTACACTCAGCACCTTGAATGACCTTTCTTTTTCCACCGCTTCCTACACGTGCAGGAAACCCCTTGCCTGGAGCTGGAGTTTGACCATTTCAGTTGCCCTGTCAAGTATCCTGATATGACCATCATTGAGGACCATGCAAACTGGAATATATCCAGAGAGCTTGGCTTTAATTACTGTCACACCGGTTTGGTAAGATAACAAGTATTACATTTTTTTATTATGTGTTTTATTTCATCTTTTATATTCTGAGCAGCTGTCACATTGTTGTTCACTCACACACCTCTTCATTTACATATCAAGTTTTATGTGATACAATGCGGTGCTGACATTGTTGACCAGTTTATATTTATTAAACTATGTCTTACATGGTATCATAGAGTAACAGACTGGCACGTGACAACCCCCTGACCGACAGTGACAACGAACAGCTACGCCAGGTGTGCAACAGAGACCCGCTGTCTGAAATCACTGAGCAGGAGAAAGATTTTCTGTGGAGGCACAGGTAATGTGTGTGCGACTGTATAACATGATCGGCGGTCAAAACCATTACATTTTATACAAAAAGTATTTGTGCTGTCACGTGGGGAAAATCTAGATGTCATGAAAGTTATAACTAAATTGTTCTCTTTTCAAACTTTTTTAGACAAGACTGTGTCAACATGCCAGAGATCCTTCCCAAGATCCTCCTGGCTGTGAAATGGAACTCCAGAGATGAGATTGCACAGGTAAGCTCAGGTTTCTACTGCTGACCCACCTTTTATTTTGAAGGGGATCACGTGGGGGAAATAGATATGTGCCTTAATTAGTTGTTATACTAATGCAACTCGGCTGATTTTTACACAGATAGTGCACATTTAACACACTGTCTCATGTAGGGTTGCTTAAAATTGCAAGAATGCTAATATATATATATGTAGGTAGTCTATTTATGTTTTTTTTTTATTTCAGATGTATTGCCTTCTGAAGGACTGGCCTGCTATCAAGCCAGAACAAGCCATGGAGTTGCTAGACTGCAACTTCCCCGATCCTATGATCAGAGAGTTTGCTGTAAAGTGCCTTGAGAAATACCTAACTGATGACAAACTCTCACAGTACCTCATTCAACTGGTTCAGGTGCGCTGCATCCTCGTCTGGCTTTAAATACATTTAAAGTAAATAGTATGAACATTTTTCAGTATGGTATGTTTTTCCAGTTGAAGAAGGTTGACATTTCAGCTTGGTATGCTGTAAAATATATTTTTTAGGCAAATAATAATGTTTTTCATGGTATTTTCTGTTTTCTGTGGCCAGGTTCTAAAGTATGAGCAGTACCTTGATAACCCACTTGCACGCTTCCTGCTGAAAAAGGCATTGACCAATCAGAGGATAGGACATTTCTTCTTCTGGCATTTAAAGTAAGTGGATTTAAAAAGGTCTTCTTTCAGGTATTTTGAGCTATTTGTGTGTGACTTGAAAGGTTAAACTGTCGTTTGAATGTCACTTAACTGTCTGGTCCCAAATCGCGTTGAATTCAAGAAAGTCCTGTGAAAACAGCTTGTGTGTGTGTGTGTGTGTGTGTATTTATATGGAGGCTGGACACATTTAATGTTAGGACACTAACAACCTCTTAATTATATTTTATTTCTGCAGGTCAGAGATGCACAACAAGACAGTGAGCCAGCGGTTCGGCCTGCTCCTGGAGTCGTACTGCCGGGCCTGTGGCATGTATCTGAAGCACCTGAGCAGACAGGTGGAGGCCATGGAGAAGCTCATCAATCTCACCGACCTCCTCAAACAGGAGAAAAAAGATGAGGCACAGAAGGTAATTTGGCAGCCGGCAGCTGTTAATTATGATCCACTGAATCGTTGCGTGTAATCTACCAGTCTGGCCACAGAGATGCCACAATATAGTAGAGTGATGGAGTTTGGACAATTGCTTTTCTTCAGCTTGCTTGCAGCTAAGTTTATTTCAACCAGTAGTTTAAGGCATTTTAAGACAGAGGGATCCTCACAAGAATAGCTATAGATTAATATGGGAAATTCTTAAATAAAAGTTGGTACTTGAATAAAATTTCTCATAAAACACATCTGTTATAATTGTGCTTAAAGGCCTATTTGAAAAATATAGTCATTTCATTTCAGTAGGCCTCAGGTTTTTTCAAACTGTGTTGGCTATCTCACAAGTTACATTAAGTTGAATATATTAGTACTGGCTATAAAAAGGTTGAAGCTACTAGCTAATGTGCCAGTCAGACTGGTGATGGTGTCTAAACAAAAAAAAACTTGTGGGGAAAAGTTAATCATTTTGTTGAGGAAAAGCTGCAGCAAGCAGGTTGCACCAACTGTAGATTTACCAGGCTTTCTGATACTAGTGTTTTACCACGGGATACATTGGTTTATCTCTTTTTTTAAGGTTCAAATGAAATTTCTGGTGGAGCAGATGAGAAGGCCTGATTACATGGACGCCCTGCAGAGCTTCACCTCCCCACTGAATCCAGCACATCAGCTGGGAAACCTCCGGTAGAAGCACTCCCTTATTTTAACTCTGTCCTCTCAAATGGCTTTTTGGGGGTCTTACGTGGATAAAGTGCATTCAGGGGCATAATGTACTCACTTCCCTCAGAGCACAGCCTCATTTTACAATACACCCAGTCCACATGCCTGAGTTGAGATAAAATAAAATAATGTATATATTGTTTTGAGTCAGGGCCCGTGAGCACAGGCACATTTACTGAGAACATCTCATTTTCTCCCCTTCTTTAAACACATCCCTGTCTCTGTTTCAGCCTGGAGGAATGCAGGATGATGTCATCAGCCAAGCGACCTCTATGGCTTAACTGGGAAAACCCAGATATGATGTCAGAACTGCTCTTTCAGAACAACGAAATCATCTTCAAAAATGGAGATGGTGAGTTTTGACTCACTCTTGTATCGCTCTTGCCGTCTCCATCTCTATTTTTCCATCCTTGCTATTGTGTATCAGCTCTTACACACACACACACACATACATACACACACACACACACACACACACACACACACACACACACACACACACACACACACAGAGAGACTTGAAAATGCTCTTGCTGAGCATGCAGCATAATTCAGTCATAGCCTGTAGGGCATATCATAGCACAACCTCATCCATGCACTTTACACGGAATTCAAAAAGAACAAGTCACCTTATTTGAATCACACTTTATCGCAGCTGCTCGTGCATTTAGCTGCGCCATCTGTGACCAAACTGACTTTGACAGGCCTGCTCCACAATGCATCATGGAGTTGATCAAAGAGCAGCTAAGCAGCTAATAATCACCTTACAGTCATCCACCTCCTTGTCTCTCCTTACCTCCCCAGATCTGAGGCAGGACATGCTGACGCTGCAGATCATTAGGATAATGGAGAACATCTGGCAGAACCAAGGCCTTGATCTCAGGTAGGCTCCTCACTTCACCGGGACAGCAAGGATGCAGGTGCACATTAACAGGTGCTGCATACTTTCATGTTCTGTACTCCATACCCGATGAGTGGCAACCCCCAGCCTGCCACCTCCAGTCATTGAATTTGAAGTCCGTCACTACTGTCCTAATTATTTCTGCCTCTTTTTATGTTTCTCGTTGCCCAGGATGCTGCCATACGGTTGCCTGTCAATCGGTGACTGTGTGGGTTTGATTGAGGTGGTGAGGAACTCTCACACCATCATGCAGATCCAGTGTAAAGGAGGCATAAAGGGGGCGCTGCAGTTCAACAGCCACACACTGCATCAGTGGCTCAAGGATAAGAACAAGGGGGAGATGTGAGTGGCAGAAGGATTCATACACCTTTTTCTAGTCTTCTGTAGGCCATAAAGGTGGTGTTGGTGATAATATAAAGACTAATTCTTAATTGTACATTTTTCTTCTTTTTTTTATGGGGATAGTTGCATACAGTCATCAAATCCTCTATGAGAATGACGTATTTTCTGTTTGTTTGATTTCGTAGGTATGACCAGGCCATAGATCTGTTCACGCGGTCCTGCGCAGGCTACTGTGTAGCCACATTTATCCTGGGCATAGGTGACAGACACAATAGCAACATTATGGTCAAAGATGATGGACAGGTAATGATTACATTTTGACATCCTTTCTATGTTATTTAAGCATACCTTCTGTTTCTTTCTTAAATCATTATTTCATTTCGTACTTTTCTTGTGTTTTCACAGCTGTTTCACATAGACTTTGGCCATTTCCTCGACCACAAAAAGAAGAAGTTTGGGTACAAGAGAGAACGAGTGCCCTTTGTGCTCACACAGGACTTCTTGCTCGTTATTAGCAAAGGAACTCAAGAGTGCACCAAAACAAGGGAGTTCGAAAGGTAACACCAGCAGTAGATTGATATCTTGAGATATAAGAAAAATGATCAGTGACTCTAAAACCCGAATTAAAATGGGAGGGTGAGCTTTTATCTCTTCTAGGTGGCAGATTTGTAGAATATCCTGAATGTGTCTTTGTCTCCACATTTCGTCCATGCTTGTATCCCTTTTTGCAAAGGTTCCAGGAGATGTGTTATAAGGCGTACCTGGCAATCCGGCAGCATGCCAACCTCTTCATCAACCTCTTCTCCATGATGCTGGGCTCAGGGATGCCCGAGCTGCAGTCCTTCGATGACATTGCGTACATCAGAAAGACCCTGGCCTTGGACAAGACGGAGCAGGAGGCCCTGGACTACTTCATGAAACAGATGAACGATGCTCACCACGGCGGGTGGACTACAAAGATGGACTGGATCTTCCACACAATCCGCCAGCATGCCATGAACTGAAATGATAACAAAACAACAGAGGAGTAAAGGACAGTGGCACCATCAGCACACTAAGAACCAAAAGAATAGTTAGAAGGGAGCGAGGTATTTTCCCAAACACACTAAGGCCTGGATAATACTTCTGCCAGCGTGTGGCTCTGAAACACTACCTGCCAGCGCACTACAAAATAAGGGTGCTCAGAAGGGCCTGTTGCAGGTCTATGATGCCTGAATTCTACCGTTTCTACAGGTCTTCTGAATATCTTCTCCCTGCACTATTAAGTTACGAAGGCAGGGTTGAGTTATATTTCTTCATAGGAACTAAACAAGTATAATGGACCGTGGAAACGTTTGGCCTTCTTCATGCGGACACATTTTATTTTTCTTATTTTCTTATTCCTTTCAGTACATCTACAACCATCAGCATTAAGAAGGGAACATCATGACGTGGTATACCATGAGCACCGCTGGCTTTTTCTAATGATGAACTGATAGAGTGTAACTGCATCATTTCCACTACCTATTTTGAACTG